>CM041776.1:308987788-309082968 GCA_023374045.1 Limonium bicolor | reverse complement strand
CTAATAAGAAATTTGATCTAACCTTGTTGCTCTTCCTAGGTTTACTAACATGGGTAGAGGTGATCATTTTCGGGCATACCAGGCCACACAAGATTTTTTTGGCTCATCAAACCTGCTCTTAGGGACCTTTGATAACAGCTGAATTCTTTCATCTAGCTTTAACAATAAAGCTTGTCCACATGTCTCTCTATCATTTGGTCTAACTCAAAAATAAAATCTCATCTATAGACACTTGTTCTCCTTCTATTGGTTAACTAGAGTCAATATATTAACCACATGAGTTGAACCACAAACGGCGTACCCCCACACGTTTCACCGAACGGCACCTTAGTAACTAGGCCTGATTTTTATTTTTTCGAGTTGGGGCAGCTATATCCAGTTTTTTCGACTTTACTGGTGCTTGCCCGCCCCCCATATGTTTTTGTTTTTTTAATTAATATGAATTCATCAAGATAAATATATGATATATAAAAATTTAATTAACTTACATATACTAAGGAAATAATTTTGATATCTATTACTAAAATAAACCTGTATATAATATTATATATTATTATTTTTATATATATTATATATATTATATTCTTATATTATAGTATATTATATTATAGTATATTCTATTATCTTATATTATATTATATTAATATATTATCTTATATATATTATATTATATTAAGTTATATTATATATTTATATTAGATTATATTATATTATATTATATTAGATTATATTATATTATATATTAAACAGTGACTGGGCTTACAGCGACGTATTCACCTCGAAATAAGATCGAAATTGACATTAATGACCAGAGCCAACCGGTTTTCTCCTGTAGAAACCCCGGTCGGCTCCCCACTACAACGACCCTGACTCTGGCATGTGAAGCAATCATGACCCAGCACGTGTGACACTGACATCCCGTCCCATCAGTCTTGTCGGACAATCGGTCCTTACCACTCGCACATCTCCCCACACATCATTAAATACCCCAAGATTGATATGTCAACTTTGGGATTTCATGTACACAGACAAAGAAAGAAAGCTTTGTATCTAGCACGCCCACACCCGGATGACATCATCCCTACTTCACGTGGACACAACCAACGTCATCTTCCGGGCCAGCAAATGAGCAACGAGTCGGCTCATTTGTCGTTTCTCTATATAACAATCAATCCACATTTATTTTTCACGCATACATTACTACTCTTTCTCCACATTTTGTAACCCCCCTAATCATATTAAAAACCTGTCACCCCCATGAACTAGATCATTCAGGATCAAACCACGTAAATCATTGTTCCTGCCAATTACTCACGATCGCATCTCCTTAATTACAAGTCACCGCACATAAAAAATAATCTAAACCTATAAAATATTACAATTAAGATTTCGCCGTCTATGGGAACTTCCTCGCCATCACTACAATTTCTTCTCTACCCACCTCCAAAGAAAGTCTTTGATGGCTGCACCACCACCCTGAGGCAGAAACTCCAATAAAAATGACACCTAGATAACAGAAGCTACCCCGTCCTATGAGCAGGAAATACTCTCTGACAAAACCTCCCACGGTCAACAAATGGTTCCCATGAAGAGCTTCTTGACCCTGCAGCGGCAGATGGCTGTGCTAGCCGACATATCTCCCGTCTGCAAGCAGTGCAGATGCGGGCAGATGAGAGGTGGAGGATCACGACCCCTTCTTTGAGGATGTGGAAACCTGTGTTAAAATTAATACTAAATCCGTGGAGTTGCTCTTGTGAAGTTAATTGGTTATGCCTTCCAATTAATGTCTTATTCACAAAGAGTTTCATGGAAGTTGAGCATGTAAATTAATGGTGTATGAAGCATTTGGTTTTCTAACATTATGAGGAGAGTGTGAGAAAGTTAAAATCCTCGAAAGAATAAGTTAATATTAAGGCTTTCTAGATACACGAGTGTTTAGTTGTTCCTATGTGTTAATTGATGATGTTAATAAAGTTGTAATCGTTGTAACTTGTAAGCCATTAGGGATTTGTTGCACGCGTGTGACCAGATTACTTGGATCGATACACGAAACACAACCATCCAAGATTCTGAACCCTGAAAAGTATACAACATTTTGTTCCATGTCCGGATCCCATTTAAGTGAGTCGTCTTTTCTTTTTCTTTAGTAAATATTGTTACTAAGATATTATGTGCACATACTTGATCAATTTTGTTGTAGCTTGTGACTGAGGAAACTGAGCTTGGTTGGGATTACTATCCGAATCATAGTTGGCATTGGCGTTACATCCATCAGGAATGCTAGAGGAGGGGCAAAAGCCACTGATCAATGACATGTTCAGTACGCTCTCCATCGGGATGCATACCCACACCATACTAGTGGACCGTATTTTTTTTAGTTTAACTGGTGTAATGAACTTTATTACTATCTGTTAATGTTTGATCAACCTATTTGTTCGGTGTAATGGATCTTCAGTACTATTTATTAGATATTTGTGGGATTTATGTTAAGTATGATCAAAATATTGTCGAACTACGCTTTATTAGGGTTTCTTTTATTAATAAAGTACTAACTTTGGCGAAAATATCGACGATCCAGGTTATGCGTGCGAGGTTCATGAGGGCAACCCAATGCATGCCAATTTTTTTCACGATTCTGCAAATCATTACATTTGTCAAGAACTTTTATCTAGCGTGACAACGGTCACGAACTTCGTCATTTGTGAAGATAAAAACCACAAATTATCTATCTTTAGGAAAAAGTTTCTCACGAACGTTGTATAGTCTTGACTTGGTTTCTTCTCCAGACTTTTGTAAGTTTATGACCATTTTTTACGTGAATTTATACCAGTTCGTGAGTATATCTCTATCACGAGTTAAGTTCGGCCGAGAAGTCTAAGTGAGGAAAGCCATTATTAAAGTTTTGTGCACCTTCTTTTCTTCAAAAAAAATTTTCTTTTGTATATCTAGCCCAAAAAAACACATATCATAATCAAAACCCTAATACCTCAAGATTGTGGTGGCCGTTTTGTGATTACCTCGTAAACCAGGGTGTCTTACTTCCTACAGTTGATTACGATACTCACATCACTAAGCACCATACTACATAGGAGTTAACCTATAACCAATCCGCAAATTGCATTCTAATCCATAAATTACCCTTTAATAAACGGCAATCAGTACATGTTTGAAATATTAATTAGTAAAATGTGTACTGCAATTAGCAACATTCTTTTAATTTTTATCTGATCCAAATATTAGACCAAAGAGATGCATTTGTTTTTTAATTATATATATGCTCATGAGATGGAAAGTAATATACTACAGTAAAGTTTTTCTATTTCATATACAAAATGTTTAAATGCTTAAGTGCCGTTGAGAAAATACAATAGCGGTATAACCTAAGCAAACAAAAGGGCAAGTGCATCCAAAATCACTGTAGTACAACAAATGTCGTATCCACGAGGAAATTGATTTCTTAATCCCTACCTTTGGTATCTAGTAATTGTACTAAGAACGATAAATAGAGGTTTAACCGGAGGCAAGCTTAGTGTTGTTCGGCCGACACAAGAAAAGCAACAAAAAACACAATTCAAAATGGTTATAGATGGAATGGATGGAGGCGTACCCTGGGATAGTGGGAATCACCTAAAATTACTCAAATCAACTCAAAAATAGTTATTCAAACATTGTCTATGTGAGCTAATATAAAGGTTCCCCAAATCATGGGCCAACCAAGTCTTATCTAATTAATCAAACCTCTTCACTCAAATAAGTTCAAAGTCAATAGATAGCATTAAACACAAATTCTTAGCTACATGTGATTGTAGCTATCCTGGCTACATCCGAGGACATTTTAGTCAAATTAAAATAAAAAATATCTTTACAACAGGGTAATTTTGTAATTAATGAAATATAGTGGGACAAATTGAAAATAGAAGAAGCAACTCGGAGCGTGAGCGTAAGCGTCAATTTTTTCCATTTTTTCTTTTTATTTATCTTTATCCCACAACAATAATTTAAATAGTTATAACTTTTAATATATAAGTCCAAAATGAAAAAATTATATCATTATTCAACTAAATTCAAGCTCTTCAAAATAAGACCAATCATGGATATGTTTTGATAACTTTTTTAAAAATAATTTTTACATGTATACGATGATATTTAATGTGAGGATGTATGTACATATTTTAATGTGAGAATGTACATGTTTTAATGTGAAATGTACATGTTTTAATGTGACAATGTACATGTTCTAATGTGAGAATGTACATGTTCTTTAATGAACATCTGTACATGTTGTCATGACCATCTGTACATGTTTGTATGACCGTCTGTATAAGTGTTCCTTCTTATATGTACAGGTTTTATTCTAAAGATGTACATATTTAATGATTCATACAGGTTTATATGACTATCTATATTTTTTAACCCAATTCTTGGCTACAACCACATGTACCTATAGATAGCTACATACATGTATATATCAGTCATTGAAAACTGTACATTTAATCATTCAAAACTGTACTGATGTATATGTACATGTATACAGTGAATGGTGATATTTCTGAATTTATACTAATGTACATACTAACTTTATAAACTGTACAACAAACTTATAAAACATGTACATTTACTCTACACAAACTGTACCATGAAAAATGTAGCTAAAATGGCTACATATAGTTGTAGCTAAGACTCATTGATTTTTTAATGCGAGGATGTACTGTTTTTTACGTGAGTATGTACATGTTTTAGTGAACATTTGTACAGGTTTGTATGACCATCTGTACAAGTTTTCTTTACGTTCTGTGCTCCATACATGTAAATTTTTTTTTAAGTTGTCAAAATATATCCATCACTGGTCTTGTGTTTGAAGAGCTTGAATTTAGGTGAACAATGATATAATTTTTTTCATTTTGGACTTATATATTAAAAGTTTCAAACAATTATAGTTTTTATGATAAAGAAAAGAAATGAATAAAAAATCTTTAAAAAGTAAAAAAAAGAAATTAAAAAAAAGAGCGCCATAAGCATTTAAAAAAAAAACCGGACCGCGCGCAGGGTGTAGCCATCTTTGGCTACATCCACCTGCAGTCAAGACACTCCCTTCAATAATAGCCCTAAGGATTTACCCCTAATAAAGTGCAAAAGTTAGGGTTTATCCCTTCTTGGCGACAATCCCAATATCAAAATCCTAATATTGAAAGGAATCCCCACAAATGCAATAGTTGACCAATTAGAGCATTACTTATGCATTGAAGGAGATAAAACAAATGTTGAACATGTTTTGGTACACAAACATTCAATGCATTTTTAGGGTTAAACCTCATCTATGATACAAATGGTGACTACTCAACCATAGAGAAACACAAAAGAGAAAATAAAAGAGTGCAAAAGGAACCATTAATGAGATTGAAAGCGGGGTGAAGGTGAGTTCTTCCTTCTCTTCTTTATCCTCTTCTTTCTCTTCTTTTTTCCTTTCTCTCTCTTATTTTGTCTGTAGTCTCTAGAATGAAGAATGAGGAAATAAGCCCCCAAGACCCATTGGGGCGGTCGCGTGGGTCGGTACCCTCTAGAAGACGAAACCACGTGCGTGAACTTAACTCGACAGACCCACTGAGGTGGTCGCCTGGGTCGATCGTCTCTTTTGGACCGACCCAGTGGGACGATCGTTTGGGGTAAAATATACAAAGAGCAAACGTCAACTTTAACCGACCCACTGGGGCGGTCACGTACAAAGATGAAAACTTTACTCTGACTGGCCCAACGAGGTGGTTGCCTCCACAATCATCTGCTCTACACCAAAAAATATTCCGAGATGTCCCATTGTTCTTTGCATATTTCGCATAGTAGTGAATTATGGCCACGACATATCTTTTAGTCTTCAAAAGCATGCATGAATGAGCTTTTATCTAATATGATAACAAAATGTATAAGCTCACCAATACTAATGAAATATTATATAAAGTGGTGAAATAGGTCATCAATCAAATAAAATAAAGGTGAACAAAGACCCAATAATTACATTATATCACCACTTATCAGTGTTGTTTGAAAATGAATGTATGAACTTTTGGGAGCTTTATACATAAACTAGATATTAGTGTCAGTTTATGATTAGGGGACATTTGTTTCAAGCGGGGAAACAAAATGGAATCAGGAAAGAGAATATGAAGAGGAATGAAAAAGAATTCCTTTGATTTTCTGGTTGTATGTTTGAGCTGGGGAAAATGGAATAAATAACAGTAAACGGCCATTGGTCAATGGTAAACGGCTACCGACTGTCGGTCAACGACCATTAATTTCTTGTCAACATTCACCGGTCATTAGTCAATGGTCATTAGTCATTGTCAATGGTCATATGTCACCGCTCAAAATGTACTGGGGAAGGAATCCCATTCCCTACTAGGGGGCAGGGAATCAAGATAAAGGTTTTACGGGTCGTTCGGTTATTGAAATTTTAATTCCAAGAATAAGATTACTGAATTGAATTTTTAAGAATAGAATATGACCTAATTTGGTTTTTATGATGTGAATACTTGAAATTTGATGTTTCTTTTGTTTGTTCACAGAATAATGATTGGAATAGACTTGAAATAAAATATACAATTACGAAATATTATTGATAAATAACACATTATTATTTGTTGTATGATAAACGACAATTTTAATTATATAATTAATTTGAAAAAAATGTAAAAACGTATATTTATTACATAATAATTTATAAAGTCTACTTTTTATAATTATAAGAACCCAATAAATAAGTCAATATTTTACTTTTAAAAAACTGTAATATTTAAAATGTATGGATAATATTAAATTGACACTATGAATATAAACTTGTAATTATTGAGTATATAGAACATAAAAGAAACATTATACTTGCATGTAATATTGTAACACCCCTACCCGAAAACTCCACAACCTGAACGATGATAGCTCCCAACTTCAATTGGATATGCAGCGGAATAAATACATAAAAACGGGTGGAACTACGACGCCGTTAGTCACCCCATGTGACTAACAAGGCTAACTCCAATACAACTTACAAATGATACGGTTTGAGCGCCGAATACAAACCGCTTAAATAACGAGAACTAAAAGTAAAGATACAATACTGTAACATGATACAGATAGTAATAATCCCATATCTTAACATCTACCCCACCTACACTCGGTCAGGTAATCTTTTCTTTCTTCAGGTACCTGAAAGGAAATGGGGGGTGCCCGAAGGGCTCAGCAAACAACTATCCTGGTATGAAATCGTGAAGCCTGTAAGCTAGCAGGCCACACAAGCTACTTTGTCAAATGCATGCAGTTCATTTTTATTGTACAACAGTAAACACACGGCATGCAATATTCACGACACGTAGTCATAGCAAGGACAATAATGTCACACCGAACAAGACTCTAGAAGGTCCAGTTAGATGTTCTGTTACTGATTGGTAGTAGTCATGCCCACACAAGGGACCAACAATAGCACAAAGGTACGTGAATATAAGGGAGGTATAGTGACCTCGTTAAATTCTATCTTCATAAAGTAAATTGATCCGGTATGATAAACCCTTAGACGAGATGAGACTCTCGTATAAGTAGGTGGGTAATAATCCCTCAAGAGAGAACGTAGTCAACTCCTGTACTTAAAAGATTCGGTCCCACCGAGATTAGTGTAGCTGCCTCTTATTGTAAGTATACGGGTATTTAGCCCAACGGGAGAACGTGTTGTTCTCCCACCACAAGTAAAAGCGGGTATTTAGCCCAACGGAGAATGTAGTACTCTCCCACCACAAGATATTACGGGTATTTAGCCCAACGGGAGAAACGTAGCCTTCCTCCCAACTTCAAGAATGTTCCGGTACTAACCCGGTGAGTGGACATAGAGTGCACCCAAAACTTCCGTCACGACGTATATTTGAATAGGAGACGACCTGATACATGTACAACTTCAATAGTTGCATGCATGGCCAGACACATCTGGGCTCCTCGCTTCTCGTAGCATAGAATATGTTAGGTGTCACACAGGGACGTTAAACAAGCATACTGTTGTGTATTGTCAGTTATCGTGTTTAGGGATAACGATGTTAATTTATAAGGGAAATTAGTGAGAAACTTGAGTACAAGTTCTCTGTATAACAACACGTAGGTATTTAATCCACTGGTAATGTAGTGTTGTATGTGTGGCACATACACGTTATAGTTAGAAACGTTCACGCACATAAAACAACACAACAGCGCATATCGTTTGCGCACATTAAATAACACAACAGTGCATATCATTCATGCACATAAAATAACACAACAGTGTACAAGAGCAGTACAACATTTTACATGTAATTATCTTGGTCGTTAATTCATACAACATGTAGCACACAAACCGGTATAATCCGATAGCAAACAGGCAGCAAGAATCTCATACTATTCACCGTAGATTGCACTTGTTTAGTTCCGGTCAACGTCTGGTCAAACAATGTCCTAGAATAGGATTAACTGAGAGTGTTTAATTTATGTACTCTCGTATAATATTTTTTCATAACGTAAAGTGATTATGTGATCCCTCGTCATTTTATGTGAGGTCGATTACCATAGTTATTATTCCTTTCACTTCTTAACTTTACTTATAATTAAGGAATTATTATATACCTTAAATCCTATAGTCTTTATTTACAAGACTATTATTGCATGGTAGTATACTTTATTTATTCCCATGATTTTATGTATGTCACATGACCATTCTCCTTAGTTTATTTAATTCCTTTGTATATATTTTTATATACATATATTTATACATGTATGTATACAAGTATTGTTTATATGACATATTGTATTTGTCCTGATGACATAACAACTTATAAATTCGTCAATGACATTTATTGGTCACGTTTACTCAATTCTCCTCATAACTTTAAATTTGGTATACTATAATCCCAGATATTATTTGGTGGTTATATACTCTCGTTATTTCATGTGAGGTTTTAACTTAAAATTTTGTAATTTCCTTAACCTCCTAACCTTGTTATAATCAAGGTATTTATTCATATACTTTAAAGTATGTTGTCTTAATTATTAGACTTATATTGAGTGGTATTTCCTTTTAATTACCTTATGATTTTATGTACCTCATATTATGTTATTTCCTCTGATTTATTTAAAAACCTTTGAGGTATTTATTTACACATGTAATATTTACAATACATGTTTATATTTATCTAAGTAATATTTCAACTTAATAAATTCCTTATATTTCAAATAGTCACTCAAGGACTAAGGAATTTCTGAAACTTCTATTAATTACAAACTAACCCCAATAATATTATCTCTTACAATAAATTACTTATACCTTTATAACATATAGTTTTAATTTCTTAATTCCTTAAATCACAATTTATTTTATAATTCCACCAAATATCCATATAGGACCTATAATAGTTTATATTCCAATAAATACACTAAACTTTTCAGTTATTACATTATAACCCCAACAACTTTATAAACTTTACATTTAATTCCAAAATACATTATATTACATAGTTTTAATTCCTTGATTTATTAAATCACAAAAAAACCAACCTTATAAATTCGGTAATTGAAAGTTGGACACATTAACTTTTATAAATTGCTAAATAACCCCATAAACTCTCGTTTCAACATGTAACTTTCTATATTCACAATTTAGCCCCAAAACTTTATAACTTTTACATATTAACTTATAAACTATACTTTTAATATTTAACTACCTTAAATACCAAAATGACCCTTATATTTCTACAATTTATGATTTTGCCCTTTACAAAATCGGTTTTACATATAAACTTTTATAAATTACATATTCACCCCAAAACTTTTACAAACTTAATATTTATGTTATAACTCATTTCAAACCAGATTTTGGTCAACACTTTGACTAATACTTAATTTAGTTCCTAATTCACTTATATACCCAAAAATTTATAATTAATTCGGCTATACACCGAATTTTCCAGAAATTACAAAATATCCCCACACTTGTTAATTTGTTATTTTAACACTTAAGCACTTGTTTAATTTAACCAAAATTCAATATTATTCTTTCTTACACTATAATATATCATAATTATGCCAAAGACACATATTATTTTTGGAAATTATGTTTTGTACCCCAAACTTTCCAAAATTTACAATTTCATCACATAACTTATTAAACTAGTCATTTAAACACTAGTAATTATTTTTAACTTACCCAAAATTCATGATATAAGTTTATATACATATATAGCTCATTAAAACCTATTTTTTCACCAATAATTTTCGGCCATAATTATATGATACCATATAGTTTCTAAAACTTGATTTATAACTCATAATAATTATACATAAATACATATGAGTCATATAACCCATCTAAAATTATTGTAATGCCTTAGAATGATTATTAGCTCAAAATGGAGCAATTTTCTCCTAGATAATTTGGCCATATAGTATACTTACAATATATAATTTTTGTGACATAAAATATCTTATGGTAATAACTTTAGCTTAAGAGTTAAATTATTATTCTTAGTAAATAACTCACCATTTTTGGCCTTAATAATTTGGAGATGTGTACAAAATTTTTGTACAATTTATGAGCTTAAACAAAGCTTAAAATATTAAGGATTAACTTAATAAACTTACTCTTAATCAAGGATGATTCAGTACTTGAACTCCTCTTGAATTCCCAAGCTTCCTCCAATGGAATTTGATGTTCCCATTTTGGGTTTCCATGCATGAAAGGAAGGGTTTAGGAGTTAGATCGTAACAAAGATCTTAAGTAGATTTATAAGTAGTTTTCAAGGGATTTACCTTAGGTATTTTTCCTTGTATTTTCGGTACATCCATGAGTGTTGAAGAACCAACTTTCCTTCATGAAATTTGATGAAGAAAAAAGGTTTAGAAGAGTAGGAATTTTCAGTTATATACATAGCTTGTCTTAAGGATTTTCAAACATGAAAATACCTTAACCTTGAATGCTCCTTGGTTTAATGTTGATTCAAGACAACTTCTTGAAGCATGAGAGTGGCCGAATTCTTGTAGTAATCCTATGAATCTTTTGCTTTAAGACTTGGTGAAGAAATGCTAGGAATTGACACATAAATGAAGATAGAATTTAAACCTCCATTAATGGAGCTTAAGAGCTTAAAGGCAGAAGATGAAGGTGGAGAAGAGAGGGCTCACCAAATCATCTGCAAGCAAAGGAATGGAAGGCTATAAGTGTCGTGAGTTTTGTGAAAGAATGAAAGGAATGGGATTGATTTATGTGTGGACATAATAATTATTATGTTAGGTAAGGACTTATCTTAATGTTTTTCTTTTGATTTTTAGGCTCCACAAAGTTCATCATACAGCCACACTTTCGGCAATGGTGGGATTGAAAGGATGAGAGCAAGTCAAGACTATTAGGCAAGTTAGGTAGAGTTGGTATTCTTTGATTATTCAATGCTAATCCATTGTTGTTTTGGTGCAGATTTTCGGCAATGAGGGGCCAACTTGGACTAGTTTTATTCTTGTCAATATCTTATGCACATGTGGGAAGATGACTTATGATGTTTCCATGTTAATAAAGTAGTTAAAATCATGTTATAAGTTTCTTGTACATTACCGGCTGCAGCATGTAATAGCAATAGACTTTTGTTTGTGTATTAAGTATGCATGTATGTATTCATGTTCGGTGGTATATATGATAAGTATACTTCCATTTTTTTTTGTAACATGGATTACCGGTTATAAGTATGGTATATTAGGTAGGTAATTATGAACTTTAATACATGTTATAAAGTAACATGTATAACCGGTTTCATTTATTTAGTATGCTACAGATTTGTGGTTGTGTTTGATTTGTATATACATGCTACGGTTTGCATAATTATGTATGTATGTGTATATAATGATGAGCATGTTTTATTCCCTTGTTGATTAGTATAGTAACATTACGGTGAAATCATGGTGTGGTTACAGATCTTCTTGTATAGAACATTACGGTATATATATAAGTATATAGGTAGATTAACCTTGCTATATGCTTGTATACTTATGTATAATATAAGTACCTTAGGTAGTTAATTATCTTACTAAGTAGAATTGTGCAAAAACATGCCCAAAGATGGCATATAAAACCAACACATATAGTGCAGATTTTTAACTTGTAACTTTGTGTTATATATAATGTCATAACATTTCCTACGTATTTTATGATATATATTAGGTATTAAAATCATGTAACATAAGTTTTTTACATTGTTTAAGTGTGGATATATATTTATTTATTTATTTTAGCATTTATAAATGCTCAAGCATTCGTAAAATATTTACGTTGCTCGTTAATATTTTTCGCGTTTTTGAACCGAACGTTATTGCGTAACGAGTCATATAAACGCTCGTATAGATTTTCCTGGGTAACGCTCTTAATTGAGTTTGTTTCGTAAAGGGTTTAATGCCCGTTAATGTTCGTACGTAAGCGTTTATATACGTACGTGAAGACGTTATTATATTAGCGTTCGTAGATCGAACATTGTCGTTTTATGAGTTGTATAACGTTCGTGTCGACCTTTTCTTGTTGTTGCTCTCTTTATCGAGCTCGTTATGTAAGGAGTTTAATCCTTGTTAATAAATGTACATGAGCTTTTTGTACTAGTATGTTAAGACGTTAGTAAATTTACGTCCGTTAGCGTTTATGGTAAAACGGTTATTTTTACGTTACGTTTGCGTGCATGAGTTTGCATGCGCACGCGTAATATTAATTTTCATAACGTTTGCATGCATAAATTAGCATGCGTACGTGAAATGATTTATTCTAAAATCAACTCTTCGTTATTTAATAATTAAAAGGTATTAATTAGATTCGGGGTATTTCAAATATGAATGTGATTATATAACTATAATTGACATCATGCTACTTATTCATATGCGGATAAATAGTCTTCAAAACTATTACTAATTATTCAAATTGAATAAACATTCTACAAGTAAAAGAACAAACTAATAAAATTACAATGTAAACTTTAATTATATTACAATTATTATAGTACAAAAAAATTTGTAGTATATTTCAGAATGAGTAATTGTAAGTATCACACTTTTTAAGGAGTGATTAATTATAAAATTATTTCCGTAAACTATTAGGTTTCAACCATATATCAAAGTTATTATAGATTTTATACCGTGATTAATAACAAAATAACAATTTTGTATGCTAATATACTTTATTTTCCATTTCTTGGTATATTCAATATTAAATTGAAAATTATGTTTTTGAATTTCATTAAGTAATATTTATTTAATATAATATATTGTTTTAACTATATGTATGTTTAAAAAAATAAAATAATTATTTTATCAACAATTGAACAATATATAATATTGAAATAGTAAGTGATATACACATACATATATTCGTTGGGTCCGTCCACAATGAGGTAGGCACCCAGTGCAACCGTGATTTACCCTTCCACATAGTATGGACAAGGTCATGGGGCGCCCCTGGTGAGCGTATTCACCACATTCATATAGACCTGTCAAACGGGTTATCCGTTCGGGTTTTGGGTCATTATCTGTTCGGTTCATTTCGGGTTTGGGTTTGGGTTGTAATAGTGTCAGATAGAAACGGGTTTGGTTATTTCGTGTCATGGTTAATATTATTGAAAAAATTATTAAATAAATAGATATCTAATTTCTATAAGAATATACTACATATAGATTACAGAAAAGTCAATACAATGTCTATTCTTAATTTCATTCGGATATACTAAGTTTGAATCCAGTTTTTTCCCATATATTTTGGGTCATTCTGGTTTGGGACAATTTAAGGTCCCTATTATTTCATGTTATATGAGTTTGGATAATTTTTAAGTTTTATTATTTCGGGTCATTTCGTGTTCGGGTCATTTCGGGTTCGGGTTAATTGGGTTTTTACCCAATCGGGTTTGGGTTTATTATTTATATTTAAATAATTTCAGTTTTTAGTCGGGTTTCAGGTTCGGATAAAACAGACGGATTTTCGGGTTGGGCCAAATTTTGACAGCTCTACATACATATATTCATTTATATTCAATTATTTTATTATTAGTAAGAATTGTTTTTTTAATTTCAATGGTATTATTTATTCCATTTAAAATTAAAAATAACGTTATTTTAAGTATTAGAATATTTGATTTTTATATTAAATACTAATATATACATAATATTTTATTTTAATATATATAACATCTATTATATTCACTCATAATGAAATAGTTTATATCTTTATTTTTTAAATATATAAAAATAATGTATTTATAAATTAATATGGATATATATATATTATAAATTAATATAACTAAAATATTAATAAAGAATAATAAATAAAGATTATAATTGAATATCTACATATATTGATTTTTTCGAGTATTCAGGTAATTGGTCCCTTGTTTGGAATAGCAATTCTCAGCATTTCAACAGTGAATACTATTTGCTAGTGAGTTACCAGCAAATTGGAATAAACTAAATTTATGGAATTGGTTTTCTTCGTACCGAACATGGGAATAGATTCAATTCCAGGAATTATAATGACCCGTTGGGGTAATCCAATTCCCTTCTCTTTCATGAAAATAGGAAGAACTGACTAAACAAACAACAGTCCTGATAACCCTACAACAAACGCCCTCTTAGTCTATTTATAAAATTGGACCCACCATTCTCCACATGGCATAACTATGGTTAACTAGACGTAACCACATAGAGGTTATTCAATGAACACAAGTATTTCTTGATTTTTAAATCTCTCTTTAATAACTGTGGTTAACTTATTGAATCTTGACAGTTGTATTTGAATGAACCCATACTCAATAAAACACTAATGCGTGCCAGCTTAATGAAAATAATTGGAGCCCATAGATGGAAGAAGACGCTGAAAATCCCACGATTCTTGAGTCTTAGGCACCGTTTTTTCACTGAGAAAATGAAGGAATAGAAGAGAAATTTGGATTCGTTCCCATCCCTTTGTTTACAAGAACTAAGAATGTAGTATGGGAAGGACATTCATTCACATACCATTCCCGCGGCAAGACAAAGTAATATACCCTTCAATATGAAATAAATTTTAATTGTGTGATGTTACAGTTTTCTACCTTCATGTTTGTGTTGATATTCAAACTTCAAGTAATATGTGCTTTTGTTGACATTATATAATTTTTAAGATAAGAAGTAATTATAATTGACTTTCCCGTTTCCTTATTGTATACTTACGGTGTCTTATTTTTGTAGGGTTGTTCGCTCAGCGCAGGAAAACCTGCGATTTTTTAAATCTCCCTATGGTTTAACTGCGGTTAACCTATTGCCACTTTACAACTGTATTTTTAGTGGGTCCAAAAAAGGAATATCCAGTGAAGAACTAACACTTGTCGCTTAGGGCGCGTTCGGTGAGAGCTTTTAGTTTCTTTTTAGATTAATGTGACATGTGTCACTTATTATTGGGTTATTTTTACCTCTTGACCCCACCAAAACTAAATACTCTACTCTCAGTTAACCTGGTGACATTAACCAAAAACTTCAAAACCAAGCTTTTTGTTTGTAACTCCGACGCACCCATTAATTGAAACAAGTTTTTGTTTGTAACTCCGAACGCACCCTTAATTGAAACAAGTTGCGAATCGTCACTATAGAACGGCCCCTTAGCCGGAGTACCGTACAAATATGCCGTGATTGTGCGATTGTCGAGGGAAGTTGGACTCGCTGGAAAAACCCTGGTGCCGCCCCGTATTGGACTAATGAGGTATCCCGGCTCAAAAGTCAAACCCAGGACCGATACAAGGCCTTAGCCCACGTCCCATGTCTGCATAACAAGTTTATTCACATGAAATGAAATCTCATCTGTTACAATTAGATGTAGATTTGCATCAGATATAGTTGACAATTATTTTATCTCGTATCCAATTTCTCAAAAAAAAAAAAAACTTGTATCTTTCCTTTGTTATTTTCTCTCTCTTTCTCGTTATATAAAAAGTGAGAAGCAACAACTTGTATTGAGAACACCCTCCTTCCATTTGTTTTTCAAAAAAAAAAAAACACCCTTCTTCGAATTCCTCTTATTCTGTTTCGATTTTTCTGCATGGTCTCTTATGCCGCTGTGAGATATCTCCAGCTACTACCCAGTTTCGTCTCCAATCTCATAATAGTCACTCTGAGCCGGCAATCCCTCCGTCCCTACGTTGCTGCTTAGCTGTTTTCACCGGCGAAATATGGGAAAGAAAAGAGTTAGGATTCAGAATCCAAAGCCCTTCCTCGCCGATGACTCCACCGTCGTCTCAAAGAAGCGTTCCAAAGCTCCCAAGCGCCATCAAGACAATGAAGAGGTACTTGCCACGCCACTCACTCCCTATCTATTGAGAGAATTATGCTTTCAGATTGAAAGTTCAGTTTTTGTAGCAATTTCTGAGCCGCTACCGTATTGCTCGGGTCTTCAAATATGCGTATTGATATCTTTGAATTTCGGAAATTTTACATTTAGTTTGAGGTTCTTCTCATAGAAGATGACAGTCTGTGGATTTGAATGTCTCCAGATAATTTCAAAGAATATGAGCTCCAAAATTCTCCGAGAAGCTTCGGTCCAGCAGAGGGAGATTGAGGAGGAGGAGAACAAGGTTCAAAAGAGTGATGTTTTGGGCTATGCTGACGCCGTTAATAAGTCATTGGATTACGAGGACGATGATGATCTTGATAACTTCCAAGGCTTTTCTGAAACTACGAGCCAATTTGGTGGCAATGCAGTAAGTTCCTTTTTAGGTCATTTATCTTTTAGTCCAATGTAGTTTGACAAATTATCGGGGTTTATTGCTCGCATGCTTCTGTATTATATGTTGCCAAGAGAAAGTAGGATTAACAAAATTTCAAAAGACTATTCAATATAGTTTTTTTTTTTTTTATTATTATTTTGTACTTTAAACTGTGTAGTTTAACAGGATGAGATCGATGAAGATGATGAGAAATTGTTAGAAGCATTTTTGTTGAAGAATGCTGGTCCACACCTCACCCTTGCTGATGTTATAGCTGCTAGAATCAGGGAGAAAGATAGTGAGGTTTCTTCTGGTGGGTGCAGTATGGTGTTTATCTTGGACTCGCAGTTTGTTTAATCACACATGCTTGTTGTTTATGAAATTATGAAAATTGAAGTCCTTACAATAATCAGTTACCTTTTTTTTTGGTTTCTTCTTCCATGTATGCCATGTCTGACCACCTTTCCTGTCGATTGTATGTTCAAAAATTTGCTGCTAGAGATGAGGCTTGCTTCTCCTGCTTCAACCTAACCTTCTTACATGTGCAATGCCATGAAAGTTTTTGTTCTGTGTTTCAGAACCAAAACAAGCTTCCCGGCTGGATAACAGCGTCATTGAATTATACAAGGGGTACTTGTCTCTCTGTTGTCTAATTATGTTATTATTTATTTTCTGTATTGTTGATTGACTGTATAAATTATCATGCAGTGTTGGAAAAGTACTTAGTGTGTACACATCTGGTAAAATTCCCAAAGCGTTTAAACATATCCCTTCAACAACGCACTGGGAAGAGCTGCTGCAATTAACTGAACCTGAGAAATGGTCACCTAATGCGATGTTTCAGGCAACTAGAATTTTTGCTTCTAATATGGGTGCCAAGAAAGCTGAAAGGTTCTACAAACTTGTCCTTCTCCCTCAAGTAAGGGCAGATGTTAAGAAGAACAAGAGGCTGCATTTTGCTTTGTATCAGGCTCTTAAGAAAGCGTTGTACAAGCCATCTGCTTTCAACAAAGGAATATTGTTCCCACTGTGCGAGGTATGCAAGTTTTGTCCATATTGTTGAAGTTGGTATGTTGTGGAATAGTTTGCATCATCCTAACTGGCTGTATACTGTGGATGAGTTTATATTATCACCTTTTGTTCTTGTGTATGAACGGCTTTGTTGCTTTTACTAATTTTTCCATCATCCTAACTGCTACATACTTGTGTGTGCAGTCTGGGACTTGCAATCTACGGGAGGCAGTAATTGTTGGTAGCATAATTTCAAAGTCATCCATTCCTTCAATTTATTCAAGGTTTGTTCAGAAGTTCTGATGATCATTAGCCCAGTCTCTGTTTAATCCTGGCTGCAACTCTTCTACTGGATTATCATGATCTGATAATAAGTCCCATCTCTAGGGACGTACTCAACAAATTTTTGTGAAGATTTTGAGTGGTGAACTTATCTTATAATCAGCTTCACATGATATCTCCATTCTTTTCGTACCTGTGTTCTTGAAATTCCGTGGGTGCCACTAGTATGTGCTGCAGAAACATTGCTTCCAGGAGGCTCTAATGGTGTTTAATGAAATCATTCCCCTAAATCAAGATTACTCGTGACCAATCTCCATTTCAAAATTCTTTTTTTCATGTTTCCTATTTTCCCCTTTTCCCTGGTGTGTGTGTTGGTGCTGTTGGCTTGGACATGTTGCTGCTTGATTGTTAGGAATTGTGATCGTCAGTCTTATAGAAGGCATAAATACTGTGACCGGCAAGCATTGGCTTGTGTAGATGTCTAAAATTGTGTGACTGAATAATGTGGAAAATGTGGAATTCAAGTCTCTGTTTAGATACAGCTCCATGTACATTTCTACATATTTCCTCTTATTATTCACCTTGATGTGTAGTGTTTTATCTGGTTTTTTATGTGTCTGTTAACTTTGGTTAGTACTGTATGTTCGGTATATTTGTGTTACTTGTATTTTGTGCTTGTTGGTCTGGTTTAGTATATATGAAGTTGAACTTTTCTCGATACTGAATATCTGATGCAACTAATATGTTTTGAACAGTGTGACGTTGCTGAAACTCGCAGAGATGGGTTACCATGGGACAACCAGGTATGAAAATGTGCAGAACAACATAGATGTTTGGGGGTTTACATTTAAGATCTGTTTTCTCACAACTCTATGGCATACTAGAGATCTGTTATTCCTGTTACTTCATAAATGTCAAGCATAACCTGTTTATGTATGAGAGTTATGAGAAGAAGAGATGTGGAAGAAGAATAGACAGTTATTTTACATGCGTTACATGCGAATGATTCATATTACCATTTGATTGATGATGACATGTTTTTCTTCGGTACAGTTATTTTATCAAGTTATTGATAGAGAAGAAGTATTCATTGTCATACCGCGTGGTTCCCGCATTGGTGGCTCATTTCATGAGATTCAGTGATGATGTAAGGAGAATGCCTGTGATATGGCATCAGACACTTCTTGCCTTTGTTGAAAGGTTGGTGGTCTGGTTGTGACAAGGATTTCATTATTATTGTCCTGAATTTCTTTCACTTTTAGCAGCAGTTTATGCTTGGACTCCTTCATATCTATTGTTGGTCATTTTACGTCTTCCCTTTTATTTGTTTTTCTTTATTGGTATTATTCACCATGTTTTGTGGTTTTTCTCATTCTTTATCTGACTAAGATGGTCACAAAAGATCAGCAGACACCATCGTTCTTTCTTTATATTCCTTTTTTCTTCTCAAAGTGTTGTACTATATTAACACTTTCATTGCGGACATTTCCAGTGATGATATGGTTTGAAAGATATGCTATCATGTTGGATATTTTTTTCTGAAACGGTATCTACAATTGGGAGTGGCGGTGTGGCCTTTCATATTTGATATGATGTTATAATCGATGCTGGGAGATGGCATACTTGTATATGATTCTTATATGCTACTGATGCTTCGCTTGGAATTCTAATTCATACATGTTTCCTTTTTCTGTTTCATTCTGTGTCGACAGATACAAGCATCATCTACTGGAGGAGGATAAAGACAACCTCAGGGAATTGGTCGATAAGCAGAACCATCATCAAGTGAGATTATGATTGATTGTATCTGTTTGTTCGACTTTTTTAAATGGTTTATTATCTGTTTCTACTTTGCTTCCCTATAAATCATTCATTTTTTGACCTGTAGGTAACGCCGCAAATATTAAGAGAGCTAAATAGTAGCCGTAATCCTGGCGAGAAAGCAGATGACCCGATGTTAATGACTTCTCCAATCTCGGTAATCAACAAAACCATTGAAGAGGATAGATTTGATATCCCAGAGGTGCCTATGGAAGAGGACTAGACAGCAATGAACTTTTTTACATTAATCCATTACGGTGTCACCTTCCCTAGTGACAATATTTTTGTCTTTTCTACTTTTTGTTTTTTTTTAATTTTAAATGGTTAGTAGTTTATTAGATATAGATCAAAATAATAAATTTTATACTGTTTATCTATTCAAAATAAGACTTAAAATGTTTTGATAAATTTTAAAAATATATCTAAAAAAAGTATATATGTTTTAAGATTTATTGTAAAAATAAATGAAATATATAATTTTTATATGTTTTGACCTTTTTTTCGTAGTGTTAGTCATCAAAGGGGTCATCTTTTTTTATTGTACGGTAGTTAATAGTTCAACCATATTAGTCTCCATTGACGGTGATAGGTTTTCCAACAATGTTAGTTGTCCTAGAGTTATATGTGGGGTAGAGTTATATTTTATTAGCGTTTTTTTAATAGTTCTATGAACTTGGATATTGACCTGTGAGTGCTAATTAAAACACATTTAATATTTTATAAACAATATGAATCTTTTGTGTTTTTAAAGTGAATCTTTAGTTAAGAAAAGTGAATCTTAAGTGAGAGTAATATGAATTTTTCATTAGTTGATGACTGAATCTTACGTTTAAGAAAAATGAATCAAATGTTGTTAAAAAGTGAATCAGATATTTTTAAGAAAAATAAATAAAAGGTTATTGAAAATTGAATTTAAACCCTACGCTATAAAACCTAAAAATACCTTTGACGTTTTTTAGTTTTATACAGTGGTTTTTAGGGTGAGGTGTATAATAATTTTTTTTGAAGTCTTTTTATATTTTAAATTGTCGTCACTGATTCAATAATTTTTTTTTGTCGGAAAAAAGGAGGCGAGCCTCAATTTGTATTATTTTTCAATTGTTAAATGTCCTTAAGTAACTGAGGAACAATACAGCTTTGGGGATCCATTAATACATGATCATTTCATAAACCAAATTTTGCTAACAAATATGCTACCTTATTGCTACTCCCATGTTCACACTACCCAATCTTGATTGAGGAAAGATTTGCACTCATTAAGAATATGACGGCAGGGATGGTGGGAAACCTCTTGCTTCAGCAATTGGATCAACTACAAAGAGTCAGAGCAAAAGATGACTCTGCCAAAGTTCCTTAGCTTGGCTATTTTGATCGCTTGAAGCAAGGCCAAAGTTTCAGTTTGTACCAAGCTAGTCTTACCAACAATCATCTTGAAACCAATGACCCAATCCCCATCATGATTTCGGCGCACTCTTCCAATAGCAGCAGCATCAGATGAAGATTTCACGACACATCAAACATTAAATTTGAGTACATTATATGGGGGGCATACCATATTGTTTCCTGACCAACGTTGTCCTTTTTTAATATCCACCAGATTGAGCCGTAATATTGCTAGCCTCCTAAGCTCGCCTATTGTTAGCACATTCTCTAATCACTGACTGAAAGGGAATGGAAATCCTACTTTGTTGAATGAATATTTTGTTGTTTCTCCAAGCCCAACGTAAGAAACAAATGATCAAAAAAAATTGCACCCTAATTATCTCTAATTAGGCGCCTTCTAGGCCTGAGAGCCCTTCTTGAATTTGTCATCAACTTCCCAACAGACACTCTCCACATCGACACCCGCACCCGTTCCATTACAGGCAACCCCCAAATTTTTTGAAACACGTTAGAATTCTCATCAACATGTATAGCAGCATTATACTGGTCACTCGTTAATAAGTAAGCCGAAGACACAATGTACCTGCCAGACGAATGTAAACTCCATGACAGGAAGTCATCCCTTGCTTCCGGAAAAACGTACTGACCCTCAAAGACCTATTTAATGTTACTAGGAAGAAAGTTCAAGAATTTCTCCCACCTCCATCCAGTTCTCTCAGACCAATAATCGGCAACATAATCACCTTTACCAGAGTCAGGAAGCTCATGAATTGCAATGGATTGTAAGTTAGTGTTTAACAACCATTTATCAGTCCAGAATATAACTGACTTTCCATTACTAACGGCCCAACGAAACCCATTATGTAACATCGGACTACATTTCCTGATGTTGCGCCAAGTAATTGAACATCAACTGGTTTCTCGATTCAGATACCTACTAGAGAGGAGCTTAGTACAAATGCTCTTTGGATTCGAAACCACATTCCAAATTATATTCCTGAAACAGGAAACATTCATGATCCTAGACTTCCTAAAGCCCAAACCCCTACATGCTTTTGACTTATAGAGCTGATTCAAATGCATCCTTCGTTCCTCCGAATCGTGCCCCCAAATAAAATCTCCACATAACTTGTCGATTTGATCGCACACACCTTTAGGTAGTAGTTGACATTGCATAGTGTGTAAAGGAATCGAGGCGACGGAAGTCTTCGCTAGACAAATGTGGCTGGGCAAAGAAAGGGTTTTCCTTTTTCAACCCATTAACCTGTTCCTGACCCTTGCAAGGAGTAGCTCCTGAGATCTTTTCTTGTATCTCCACTATTGAAGAATAACACCCAAATGTCTATCGAAGTCGCTTGTAACAGGAATCCCTGGTTCTGAGCTAAGAATTTGCTTTCTATCCTGGCTTGCATTCTTTGAAATCAACATAATAGACTTATCAAAACTGATGACGTGGCCTAAGGCTTCACATAATTCATTTAAGGTCTCCCTCATGACGGCAATCTGATTAGGATTAGCCACCCTAAACAAGACAAGATCATCAGCAAAGAAGCTATGTGATAGAGAAGTGCCTCCGTGCCCCATGAATAAAGGCTTCCAAGATTTGCTTTCAATAGATCTATTTATTAGTTGAGACAAACTTTCCAAGCAGAGTACAAATATGAAAGGGTACAACAGGTCCCCCTGTCTCACCCCCTTTCCAGCTTGAAAACTATCAGACCACACCTCACTCCAGCTCACCTGGAATGACACAATGAAGACGAGCAACCATGATCTAGCTAGCATTTGAGATGTAGGGTAGGCTTGGCGCTTCTACGGTAATCATCAATAATTTCCAGATAGCCGGTCATAGGCCTTAGCAAGTCGAATTTAGAGCTAAATAACCTTCCTTGGCCGTAGATGCTGTAAAATGCACAGCCTCAGGAGCAAGTAACATGTTGTCAAAAATACTTCGTCCAGGAATAAAACTTGTCTGATTTGTAGATACCTATTTAGGCATGAGCGGCTTTAGCCTATTTACAATGGTCTTTGCCATGATCTTGTACTGGACTTGGCATAAGGAGATAGACCTAAATTAGGTGACATAAATGGGCTGTTCCACTTTAGGGATCAAAACTATGATAGTCGTATTCAATTTGCTGTCAAAGCACCCCTTAGCCAAAGCTTCTCCGATGAACCCCAACACAAGAGGGCCAACCTAGTGCCAAAATTGCTGAAAGAAGCCCTCATGGAAACCATCTACTCAAGGGGCCTTATAAGCCTTCATATTTCGCACACCAACAGTGATCTCTTCCATTGATACCTCCTTAGACAAAGCCTTAATTTCCCGATCAGACAAAGGAGGAAAATCATACCCATCTAACGGCTTCAAAAAGTGGTCACTGCTGCCAAACAAAGACGAAAAATCGCCCCTTACCAGATTACACAGATCATTGTCCTCTGTGACCCATATCCTGTCCATACTCAACAGTCTAGAGATACGATTTTTTTGTCTTCTGATGTTAGCTTTGGTATGAAAATAAGTCGAATTTCTATCCCCTAGCCTTATCCATTGGTCTCTCGATTTCTGGTGCCACAACATCTCTCCTCTTTGGAGCCACAATTCGAGGTCCCGAGTAAGAACTTTTTCAAGACCTTTAAGGTGATCACCCACCCCCAAGTTTAAAGCCTTTTGTATACCTTTAAAACTGGCTATAAGATGGTTTTTGTTCCGAGTAATATGCCCAAAAGAGTTTCTTCTCCACTCCTTGAGACACTGGCTTAAAATTTCCAGAGTTGCACAAATCTGTATCAACATTCATGTTCTGAATAACAGTACTTTTGAACTCAGGATGTGTGAACCATGCTGCCAAGAGCCTAAACAGTTTCTGCTTGAAACTTCTTACATTTTTGGGAATGAGAGATAACAAAACTGGGTAGTGATCAGATACTAACCAAGGAATATTTTCAACCATGGCGCTAAGATACAAGTTGCACCATTCAGTAGAAGCCAAAATTCTATCCAAACAAGCCCTATGGTTGTCATTCATCCAAGTGAAAACATTTCCATAAGCAGGGAGATCCACAAGGCTTCTGTTATGAAACCAACTAACAAACGGCTTATCATTGCCCAAATTTTTTGAGGCTGACTGATTTCTATCGGTAGGTCTTAGGGTGGCATCGAATCTCCTCGTACAATCAAAGGAACATCATTAACCACCTGAATTTGGTTGATGTTCTGCCATAACTCTTGTTTGACCATTGGGTTAGGATGAGCATACACAAAAGTGAGGAAGAAAACCTTGTTCACGTCTTTCACCTTGCAGTGCACAAACTGTCTATTAGACTCGACGATCTGGATACTGACCTGGTTATTCCACAAAATCCATGTGTTTCTGCTGAACCCCTAAGATTCTTCTCTATGAACATTGTCAAGGCCAAACCTGTTACGGATCAAGGCCGTTGCGATTCCACTAACCCCGAGGCTCAACACGCATAACTATTGAGGGTTGATGATTCCGAATTAGTTCCCTCAAGGCACAGTGAAAGCTTGCTCTAAGCGCACCCCTAACATTTCAAAGAAGGATACCTTTTATCATAAACTAATGAATAAATAGGTGGGTTTAGGGCTACGAATTCCCCAAATTGGGGTTATCGTGGATGCAATTCTCCACTTGCATAAGACCTTGGGGCCTATCTCGAAGTCTATCCTCATAGCCCATACATGGACTATGATTATCTTGATCTAGTGCCTGACCCACAGTGTTGCCATCCCTAATCGGCTCCTTGTTGTGGAAGTGTTGTGCTATATTGGCATCACCGAGACCGTTCGGATTAACCATATTCAAAATTAGACCTCAGGAACCCTTCAAATCCTTACCCTGGCCTCCTTTCGGGTCCTCATTAACTTCCACCTAGTTAGGGGGGTTCTTAGCCAACGCCTAGAATCTAGAACCCTTCGACTCCCTTACTATGCCTACATTTTGGTTATTGATCTCCTTCCTCTGGTGTGGTTTTGCTAAAAGTTTTTCCTTGAGACCATCCAATCCCCGTAGTCATTAATGATATGCTTTAGATCATCTAGAACTTTATCAGGCTCAAGTTTAACGCCTTCATTCTGAAGAATTTGTTGATCAGAATCTCTAAAAAGACAGCTTGAATCCTTATGACCATAACACCCACAAGAAAAATCAAACAAGGTGTAAACCTTCATACTCGATCGTCATAGTTCGGCCCCGGAATCGATATTTGGCAAGAAGAGGCTTAGTTAAGTCCAACTCAATGGCCACTCTTGCCAGCCATGTCTTCCCAAAGTTAGCTGCCAACAGTCCACTTTCTTGACAATCCCCACCTTGAAGCCAAGAATACTGAGAAAGTCTTTGTTGTAGTACTCACCTGGGAGGTCAGGGAACCGGACGAACTTCGAGGCTTGCAAGGACTTCTGAATTTGGATTGAAATCAGACCTCTAACGTCGAACAGAGAGGTAGTGATCCATGATAGGCCAGGGGGCCTCTGTCAAGACATACTGTAAGTCATTGTTGTTGGCAAAAGAAACTCAATAGAATCCATTTGTGAGATCATCCATCTTAAATTCCCTTGGAGCTTCCACTTTCTCTTTAACCTATCAAACAGAACACCCATTGGGAGATTCTTCCCCAATAACTTAACTATGACAGCGTCTCTCCATGTTAATCTGTACCGTAACTTTTACTCTTTCGAGATACAGATAGACGGACATTTAGGATCGTCCACATCCTCTTTGTCATTTGAAATTGAATCCAGCTAGTCGTTGTTGTCAAGGCAAACCACAACTGGACTCGGCGTACTCATAACAACATTCTTAAAAGAGAGTTGCTGATGCTGAAGCTTGGGCGGAGCCATCCACTGATTAAAGAAATCACCATCTACATTCATTTCGATATTCTCTAAGTTACGAGCCTGTTTGTGGGTTGTCGAACCACATCTATGTCTTCCATCAAAAAGAGATTTTAACATATTGAGAATCAAAGGCGAAGAGAAGGGAAAGGGGAATGAGGAAACCACGATGGCCGCGAGGTGTGGCCACCGGAAGACAAAAACTAAACTTCAGGTTAAACACGGGCGGGAGAGAGAACCAATCATTTTTTGCTGACTAGCCAAAAGTTATTGGTACATGTTTCCTTTTAAACAACACACGACGACCCTATAGTCAGTTGCATGTACTGCTGCCATTACAAATTCCTTTTGACATTTTATATAATTTATAACTGCAAATAATAATTATTTTCATATTATTATCAAAGAATATTCATTTCGTTAATGAATAAGATTCACTCTTAGAATAAATAACATACTCATTACAAAAAATAAAATTTAAAGTTTACCAAAATATATCAATCATGCATCTTGTTTTGAAGAGCACGAATTATGATGAATAATGGTAGAATTTTTTTAATTTTTGCACTTATATATTGTAAGTTATAACACTTTGATTTTTTTTCCTACTCACCCAACCAGGGTGTGACGCTTGGCATAGAAGGTGGGTGAATGATGTGAATTTTCTCCTTCTTCTCATGCATTTACGGGAATCATGTTTTTTTTGCTCTAAATTTTCCTTAAAATACTATTGCACCAATAAGATTATTACATGTGTTAGTGGTGCCACCTTCTAATATGGAGCAAGCTCTACCTTCTCGGTACTGTTGACACATGGTTATAATGTTTCTGGAGTGCGGTTTAATTATACCTGACAATTTGGGTTGATGGGTTGGGTTGATATCAACCCCAAACCAACCCATTTAAAATAATATTAACTCAACCCAACCCAAAAATAGATAGGTAAAAAAATCATGACCCTAACCCAACCCGTTTAAAATCCTTAAATCCTAACCCAACCCACCCAACCCATTTTTTAAGCAAACAATAACCGATAGACTTAACACATCCATAAATGTCACATCACATGAGATTAAATTATACTTCCTCCTCATATCAATAGATGATTTTCTAAGTGTTATCATTTTTTCAATTATAAGATGTTTTAGTCTTTTTACCACTTACTTTCCACATTTAACTCTTACTTTTTTCCTCACGCCTACAACTCTCCTATTCTTAATAGAAAAGTAAGGGTAAAATGTTCGACAAATTGTCTTTTTAAGTTTCGTATGTTGTGCTAGAAACGTCTATTAAGAACAAAAGAGAGTATATGTTTAGTAAAATAGCTAATTTGATAGACCACTTTTCAAAGTACAAAATTTACTTTTCACAACCCCTGGATAACATTACATAACATATTTAATTGATATAATCTCATCTCTTAGATAGCATTTGATGGATCACTTTCAAAATACAGTAGCTACTTCTAGAACTTACTAGACATAAAGTACTATACTTATCTTCCATTATAATAATTATATATATATATATATATATATATATATATATATATCTTCTATTTATGTTCACCCTTATACATCATCTAAAGATATTAGTTGTGTTGTATCATATACAAAAAGCCAAAAACTGATATCATTCACAAAAAGTAACATCCTGGAGTAGTTATCTTCACAGCTCTGCAGCTGGTTGACTCAAACTAAACAATATGTGAAGTCAAACTCTCAAATAATTGTTTGATATGTAGAGCTGGTTGAACCATTTATTTGAATAACATAATGAAGTGTATGATATTTTAAAAGGTTGGATAGTCCAACTCGATTTGGGCTAATTGGTAAAATATTTTCTAGTTAAGGCTAAGACAAAGTTTGGTCTGAAAGTAATATATACACGTTAATATTTTTATTTATTTATATTGTTAACAAATATATTTACGGGTTTCGGGTTGGGTCATGGATTTGGATCTCTACCCTAATCTAACCCACAAAATTAGCTTATTACCCTAACCCAACCAAAAAAATAAATGGGTCAAAAACCAAGACCCTAACCCTCAAAATCCTGGGTTGGGTTCGGGTCGGGTTTTGGGTTGGGTCAAATTAATTTGCTAGGTCTACACACAATGATAAGGGAGCTTTCAACCGATAACCAATAAATATTCCACCAACGGACACCCAACAAAGGGGGCCGCAAACACCTAGACAAGTGGGGCCGCAAAACAGAATTCCACCTCACTCTATGTCCTTAAGTGCGCACACCCTTCTAAGGGTACTTCTGACCACAAAAAAGTAGATCTATAGAGCTTAAACTGTGATATAGCGGTCGCAGTGCCATATGTATTAATTTTTTGTTTACTAATGTGTACAATCATAAGAATAACCAAGTGAAAGTCTCCCAAATCAACATCATCCAATCCAACATATAATTCACCAAGGAAATTCCAAATCCATACCTTTCCAATTAACAAGGTTTGTAGGATGCTCAAATTCCAAATAGCCATGAGAAGTATTTCTTAAAATCTTTATCATCACTCTTCAACCAGTCTCAACCAAAACCACCATATCCAGATAATATATCCATCATAATCCACCAGATTCCCAAATATAATCAAACCCTAATTTCCACATCCATCCATAAGATATCCACCAAATCAATTCATTTCACCCAACAATTCATGAATGTTCACACAGAACAGTTTAGCGAACATAGTATCTTACCTGGAATCCACGTTCACCACAATCAAGAATCACAAAGAGCACTAGCAATCACCACCGACGAACTCAGGATCTAGACTTTAATCCATTCACACAATCAATCATACATACATCAATCAATCATAATTTTTGAAACTCTTACTACGATAGACGGACTTACCCAACGAATTGATTTGAACCAGCAATGGAGAAGAGGAAGTTAGCGTAAGAGGAAGATGAAGAATGGAGCAAGGCGCAAAAAGAGGGAGAGAAAGAGAGGGAGAGAGAGTGAGAGCATGATTTTTCTAGGAAAGAGAAAAGACCAGGAAAGGAAAAAGGAAGAAAAGAAAAAAAAATTAAGGAAAAAGAAGAAAATAGAATATAATCTAATTAAATCTTACTTATTCCCAATTACCTCTTTATCCTCACTTAAGAAATAAATTCTGATCCAAATTACCGAATCGTTAACATCCCAATATCCACCAATTATCATAACCATATTTAATCCAATATAAATGTATAGTATATGCTCAAAATTTAATCAAAATTTTAAGGGTATTTCAATTTGAGCCCATGTTTGGACTGATCTTGAAGGGAGACTTCTATACCACCTATGAGTTTGTCCTAAAGAGAATAGGAAAATAGTTGTAACCGTATTCTCTTGTTTAAAGCACCGGTCTTTCCAAAGGAATTGCAGAATTCGAGGAAGAGGCTCAAATGATTTGGAGCGCCGTTTGGATTTAACCCATTGATTCTCCCCATATCTCGAATTGTTGTGATGTAATGGGTTTTGAACGCCCATTCCCCAACTTACGCATCAGTAATCTCCGGAATAAATTTTGTCGATGCTCTCCCTTTGGTACACGACTGGTGGTAATCTTGAAGCATTTGAGGTTGGGGCAACATATACTCTTCATATTGGTGTTGTTCATGCCGTTGTCCTTAACTGTAGTTGTGGTTTCGCCATGGTTAAGTTATTCAAATTGCTTATAACTCTCCTTATGGAGCGCTCAAGCTTAAACCTTGGTTTAACAAGTGGAGAGCCGCTAGCTCGAGTGTTTGGTATGCACAAAAAGAACAAATGGTACCTTAGCAAACACCAAGAACAAACCGAACTAATATATTAAAGATAAGAAATATAAACAAGAGTAACTAAACACAAACACAAACATACAAATAAAAATAAGGCAAAATTAAAATAAACAAAAACTAAATACTAAAATTGGGGGAATGATAGAAATTATCAATTTCCCCGACAACGTTAAAAACTTGTTAAAGAAAAACACTATAACGATAATATTAGCCTAAGCCAACAATAGGGCATGTGCACACTGTAGTACAACAAGTGTCGTATCCATAAGGAATTAGTTTATATATCTTTAGCTTCAGTATCTTACTAACTGAAATAAAAATCAATTGAATTGAGAGTTTCACCGGGTTAGCTGGTTTGTCAAGATGAAAGCTATAAAAGAAGTTAAAATAGTGTTGTAATGGAATGGATGAAGGTGTACCTTGGGACTTTGGAAATCACCTAAACATGCTTTAAATATTAGACATGTATGTATAAACCATAGTCTGTATCTAGGATTGTCGTTTATGTTACGCACATGTCATGTACTTTTCTAGTTTGTATAATAGGAGGGTACTTTTGTAATTTCTCCTTATCCCCCCTTCTCTTATTCCCGTTCTCTCATCTGCTCCCTCTGGCATATATGTAATGAGTTTGCAGAACTCATTCGATACGCAACATACTATTCTGTATTGAAACACAGAGACTTGTGTCTCACATTCAATGAATAAGAAGCTCGGAGGTTTTTCTAAATGTCAAGAATCTGACATGGTATCAGAGCAATACCTCCTTCTTCATTAACCATGAGCAAATCGCCAGAATTACCACCGCAAACCTCGCAAACCACCATCGATCAGAATGACCCATTTTTCGTGCACTCGAATGAGCAACCCGGTCAGGCCTTGGCTCCGAAGTTTACAGGCGAGGGTTTCGCCGCTTGGAAATGGACCATGCGTACTGCTTTGAGTGCGAAAAACAAATCGGGCTTCATAGATGGAACAATCAAACGTCCCGATGCGAGCGACACCCTTCGAACTGCTGCGTGGAAGAGAGTAAACTCACTCATCGTTTCTTGGATCGTCAACTCCGTCGCGCCCAATATTGCTAGAGGAATCATCTACACCGACGATCCGAAGCAAGTCTGGGACTGGCTTTGCAAGCGGTACGAGAAGAAGAATCTCGCTACGCTCCACAACATAAAACTTCAGATAGCCAACCTTAGACAGGGAGAAGAATCCTTAAGCGACTATTTCGCGAGGTCACGCGAAATTTGGGCAGAATTTGAGTTAGTTCAACCCATCGATGTTTGTCAATGCTGCGGTTCCTGTAAATCAGAAGCAAACCAAAAGAAGCGCCGCGAGGAAGAAGAGATTGTTCATTTCCTTATGGGGCTAAGCAGGTCCTACCTCCACCTCAGGGGCCAGATTTTCGCCATGAGCGAAATCCCGAGCTTAGAGGAGATTTTTTCCATTCTCGTTCAAGAAGAGCAACAACAACAATCGGGAAAAACCAGCGACGACATAGATGGGTCCGTAGCCCTATTCAGTAAGACAAGTGCGAATCTCTCACAAGGTAAACCCAAATTCACTCCAAATACGACGAATTCCAGAAGTTTTAACAAGAAACCTCAAAACAATTCTTCGGGAGGCAACAAGAAAGAACTGCCGAAGTGTGGAAATTGCGGAAAAACGGGGCACTCACGCAACGAGTGTTGGTGGCTTGTTGGCTTCCCAAATCAAGATCAGAGAAAGCAAGCACGCGTCGGGTCTGTTGTCGCCCAGCAAGGAGGAAACACCACTGAAGCAACTCCTGAGGAATCACCGGTGAAGGGCTTCACCCCAGAGCAGCTGGAGCAGCTTGTCAATTTCCTCCACCAACAGAAAGACGACGGACAGAGGGTCAAACAACCAAACTTTGGAGATTTTTCAGGTAAGATAAATCTATCCATCAATTCTTCTCCATGCTTAATCTCTGATGCGAATTCAATAATGGATATGATGCGTGAACTGTGGATCTTGGATTCGGGTGCTACCGACCACATAAGTGGAAACCAAACTCTGTTATCTGATTGCAAAATTTTAAACAGAGAAGTATCTCTGCCCGATGGAACAAAAAGGAATGCGAGCTCTGTTGGCAGTCTGGTTGTTAATGGTTTGATCTGTCTAAATAATGTTATACATGTGCCCACTTTCTTCTTTAACCTTATTTCTGTGTCTAAACTGATTGAGGACCTGAATGCATCTGTGATTTTCCATGAAAATGTTTGCTCTCTGCAGGACTGTGAAGGGAAATATTGTCATGAAATTGGGAAGAAAAATTTTGGCTTGTATTTTGTCAATTTGAGTGCTGTAGGGAAGTTTGTTCAGAAAATTAGACTGATGTCTAATGCTTTTGCAAATTCGTGTAATAGGCAACCATATATTGTTGATTGCTCCGATGATTTCTGTTCTGATAATCTTGCTTCTGATGATGTTAATGGTTCTGGAAAAATTCTTTTGTGGCACAATAGACTAGGCCACATGCCATTACAAAAGATTAATAAGATTGTTAGAATAAAGATCCCAAAGCATCTTCAAACTACTCCTTACCCTTGTGCCATTTGCTACAAAGCCAAAGGAAAAAGAACTAAATTTCCAACTTCTGAAATTAAATCTACCAGCCCATTTGATTTAATACATGTAGATGTATGCGGCCCTCTAAGAACAGAAACCATAGAAGGACACAAATATTTCCTCACCATCGTCGATGACTATAGTAGAGGGACATGGGTCATCCTTCTAAAACAGAAAGGCGAGGCATTCCAAAACATAGTCAAATTCATAAACCTCATTGAAAAACAACTAAACAAAGATATCAAAATTGTTAGGAGCGACAACGCCAAAGAATTGGGAAAAAGCCAAGAAGGAACAATTTTCTTTGCTAGGAAAGGCATTATACATCAAACCAGTTGTCCCCACACACCTCAACAAAATGGTGTCGTTGAAAGAAAGCAAGGCCATCTTATGGAAGTGGCAAGAGCTCTCCTTTTCCAATCTGGCTTGGATCACACCTTTTGGGGCCATTGCATCGAACATGCTGCATATATAGTCAATAGAACCCCTAGCAAAGCCATAAACAATCTAACACCTTATGAAAGACTATATGGAGTCAAACCAAATTTCAATGAAATGAAATCTTTCGGATGCCTTTGCTACATAACCAACATCGAGCCGAACAGAGGAAAACTTGATCCTAGATCTATTAGCTGCATTTATGTTGGAAATTGCAAGAACACCAAGGGATACAAAGTTGTACCCCTCGGCGAACACAAACATAAAGTCAGCAGAGATATCACTTTCTTTGAGGACATCTTCCCTCTAAAAGACCAAGCATGGAAACAAATTACTCCAAACAATCAACAAAACACCGACATTTTCCTTCCTCCCTCTCTAATTGACTTAGAGGACGATGCTTGCACGTCTCAGCCTTCTGAGATAAGAGAAGCTCAACCCCCTCTAAGTGACACAACAGAGAGCACCACACCCCTGGTCATCAAACCAGACCTTACTACCCCTTCTGAAATCGTTTCAACAGAAAACACCACTTTAAGGAGATCCAGCCGCATTCCAAAACCACCAGCCAGATATGACGATTACGTTTGCTCCAATATTTCAAGTAACAAGGACCTCTTTTCTGCTATCCTGAGCACGAGACTCACCCATCAGCCCATGGACCCACATAAGAAAAACACCATTAATACCCTTACGGATCATATACCCACCACCACTATTCTCTCTTGCTCCCTTCCCCAATCTACCACCCAGCTTATACATCAATTACAGCACCACACAGAACCACCCAACTACAAGGCTGCCAGCAAAGACCCAAATTGGGTCAAAGCTATGGCCGAAGAATTTACTGCCTTGAAACAAAACAATACTTGGTCCATTGTCACCCTTCCTAAAGGAAAGAAACCAATTTCTTGCAAATGGGTTTACAAAACAAAGTTCAAAGCTGATGGGAGTCTAGAGAGATATAAAGCCAGGTTAGTAGTCAGAGGTTTCACCCAAAGACAAGGTTTGGACTACGAAGAAACCTTTTCTCCCGTTGTCAAACTCACCACAGTTAGAGCTCTCATCATAATGGCTATAAAGAAAGGTTGGATCCTAGATCAACTCGATGTAAACAACGCGTTCCTTCACGGAGATCTCCACGAAGACGTTTACATGAGTATACCAGAAGGTTTAACCATAGAAGGGGAAAACAAGGCCTGCAAGCTTCACAAATCTCTTTATGGTCTCAAGCAAGCTTCTCGTCAATGGTATGAGAAGCTTGCTACGTTCCTTAAAAAGCTTGATTTCCATCACTCCCAGAATGATCACTCACTTTTCGTCAACAAAAAGACCAATAGCATCACCCTCCTAGGGATATACGTGGATGATATCCTCGTTGTTGGAAATGATGCCAAAGAGATTACAAACCTGAAACACAAACTTGACGAACAATTTAAAATCAAAGACCTTGGAAGACTAAACTTCTTTTTGGGAATGGAATTTCTAGAAACAACAAATGGTCTAATCATGACCCAACAACGTTATGTCAACCAAATCCTTCATGATTTTGAGATGTCCAACATTAAACCTTCAGTCTCTCCTCTTCCTCTTAACCTCAAGCTTTACAAGGATTCTGGCCCCAAACTTGAGAACCCAACCTTGTATCGGTGCCTAGTCGGAAAACTAAACTTCCTTACTAACACCAGACCGGACATAGCTTTTGCTGTCCAATTTCTTAGCCAATTCCTCCAATGCCCCACGACCGACCACCTCAAGGCTGCCTACCACACCTTATCCTACATAAAAGGCACAGCGGGCTTCGGTCTATTCTTTAACAAACAACCCGACTATGCCTTGGAAGCTTATTGTGATTCCGATTGGGCCTCCTGCCCGATCACAAGAAAATCCGTTTCTGGTTACTACATCCTCCTTGGAGGATCTCCGTTAAGTTGGAAATCCAAGAAACAAAGCACAATATCTCTATCCTCTGCTGAAGCAGAGTATAAAGCCATGAGACAGGTTACAGGAGAGTTAAGTTGGCTAACTAGATTACTCGATGAAATAGGCCTCGAACACATAACCCCTATTCCCCTCAAATGCGACAACCTAGCAGCTATCCACATAGCTAGGAACCCCGTTTCCCATGAACGAACTAAACATATTGAATTAGATTGTCATTTTGTTCGTGAAAAGTTGCAGGGGGCTTGATTCAAGTCCAATACGTTCCAACCATGAATCAGCTAGCCGACTTGATGACTAAACCGCTCGCAGGTAAGATATATCACAAATCTTTTCCAAGTTTAGGTTTGCAGGAACCCACACAGAGGAGCACGTGACAGAAGGCAAAAAGCACAACAACTTGCTTCCGCATCTGCCGTACTTTTTGAGGGGGGGTATTAGACATGTATGTATAAACCATAGTCTGTATCTAGGATTGTCGTTTATGTTACGCACATGTCATGTACTTTTCTAGTTTGTATAATAGGAGGGTACTTTTGTAATTTCTCCTTATCCCCCATTCTCTTATTCCCGTTCTCTCATCTGCTCCCTCTGGCATATATGTAATGAGTTTGCAGAACTCATTCGATACGCAACATACTATTCTGTATTGAAACACAGAGACTTGTGTCTCACATTCAATGAATAAGAAGCTCGGAGGTTTTTCTAAATGTCAAGAATCTGACATTAAATCCTATTTCACTAATGTAATCTATAAGAACAAGAATAATGACTCTCTAAACCCAAGTTGAGCCAAATCTTACGTAATTTATTTTAACCTTCAAAACCAATTAGATTTAACCTCATTAAGCAACATTAAGCATAAGTTATAAATGAAAAGCCCTAAAATTCACCAACTATAATGCAATATGAGATCAAATCTACAATATTGAGTAGTATAAGGGATGTCTTAGCTTCAAGTTTAAGGCGAAGATGCTAGAATTGCAAACTCCATCGACGCTGAGGCACCAGGAGTCACGAGACGTGGTCGAGATGAGTGAACTTCGGCATCTGGCCGAGATAGCGCATGATAGCGTTGACCTTGCGCTCCTTTATGCGTTCGTGGAGAGATGACAGTCGGACACAAAGTCCTTCCACATGTCATTCGAAGAGATGAATATTACTCTTCACGACATTTACCACACCTTGGAGATTCCCTTCACCGGCCTAGCGGTTGCGTACATGCCAAAGGCGATCGGCGTCTACCCCACTGATTGTGCCCCACCGCTGGAGCTTCTTATCCCGCACCTGACACGGCTGTTCTGAGTGACGTCGAAGAAGGACTTATTGGAGTGTAAGTGTAATACCCCGATTTTCTATCATTTATATCTTATATTTATTAACAAGTTTGCAGCGGAAATAATTAAATTTCTATTGGGGTATTAACGCCACACTCACCCAAGTGAGTGATAAGGCTATTACTAACTTCAATGATACTAAAAACATATCTTATATTGATAAATGAAAACATTACATGGTTCTAGTACAAAGTTACAAAAGTGGGTCTTTTGGTATAAAACTTCTGGAAGAACTCAAAATTCCAGTTATGATTCTTCCGGAAGTTTTCTAGTTATGATTGTTCCGGAACAAACTTCCGGAAAAAATCTAAACTTAGCCAAAAGTCTCAACTTTACATATTATAACTCGAAATCTTTTATACTTTAAATTATGTAGGGTGTTCCCTTCCAACTCACATATCCAAGCTTAAGTCAATAGCCTGCAGCCATAAATCCAAATAAACATAGAAAGGGACAACACAAATCAGTTAAACTGAGTAAATCATTGTTTCACCATGTAAAATTTATTTTGTTTGGAAATGGTTTTAGCATGATATAACACCCATAAGTATAACTCAATAACTCACAACATCAATGATCTTTAACAATATATAAACAGATACACACCAATCCAATACCATCAACAATACCTTTTGGAACACAATTTTTTCCAATACTCATACATGTAAATAAACTTCCAAACATTCATCGATTATCCAACCAATCAATCTATTCACCATCATTCATATACCGCACAAATTGCTATGATAAGAAATAAGCCTTAGTTCAATCATATGCTCTCCCGACACCCAAAAATGGGTCGCAACAAATCTTATTAACCAACGCTCACCAGAACCAATAAGGGACCGCAACAAACCTCATTATCCAACGCTCACCAAACACCCGATAAGGGACCACATCAACAATATCCACCTCACCCTATACCCCTTAAGTGTGCACACCCCTCAAAAGGTACTTTTGACCTAAAAGAGTAGAGCCTCACCATATTTCATTGGTAATGGTGCAATTTTAGTGTAAGAACTTGTTCATATTTCTAAAATAAACTTCCTTTACCCAGTACAACAACAACCACATCCAAAGACCACCTAAAGCTTTAGTTCATTAGTACACTTAAAATATATACCAATCATTTAAACCATGCTCATAATCATAAGTAACCACAACAACATATTATCATATTCATAACTCCTCCAAAACAGAAGTGAACACTTCACATAGGAAATATAACAGCTCACACCATAACAATTAGTAATCACATATTCAGCAACCATAAACCTAGCGTATAAGTAAAGAACACAACAATTCTCAACATGGTACACAAACATATGAACACGACGACTTACCTTGACACCTTTATCTACTAGCTATAAAATAGTTCCTTCCTCTTTAGACTTGTACGTAAAAAAGAGCACTCTTCACACTAGCTCCACCTTCCTTCCCCGATTGCTAGTTAACTCTCGGTTTGGGTTGCTTTCTCATTTTTGGAAAGGTGCGACAACTATCTTGTAGAAAGAGTGTAGAGACATAGGTTTATATATAAGTTTAAGCTTTAGTATATTGACAGTGGTATTTGTGGTAAACAGAGGGTTACTTCATTGATAGGTAATCAAAGGTGGTTCCTTAATCTTAAGGTAATATACATGTAATACTAACACAAAAATAATAGTCAATTCAGGCATATGGCATACACTAGTAGACTAATATTAAGGTGAGCAATAGGAATGGACATCGGGTATGAGCGGTGGTGACTACTGGTCCTACCTGGGTACTGGTACAATTTCTTCTGGAACACCTCTTCCGTAAATATTCTTCTGGAATATTTCTTCCATAATAATCTTCCAAAGTGTTCTTCCAGAATAATCTTCCAAATTGTTCTTCCGGAATATTCTTCCAGAACAATTTCAGCAAGACTAACTAAGATTTTTTGGGATATTATAGTAAGTTCTTGGACAAGAACCAAGTACCATATAGAGCGCTCCGCGACACTTGCGGGGGTGAGTACTGTGATGCAGGGCAGGAAATGAAGGTCAACCTATGGTACTTAGTGGAGAACATGATCTTGATCGACAAGGGCAGCGATCGTGTCATGCCCACTCCTTGGCCCCTCCGTGGCTCTGCCCGCGTGGACTTATATGCATAGAGAGCGGTCATGCTAGCTTACCTCTACCGTCAGCTTGGGATCGCTTCTCGGGAGAGACATGTCAACTCACTGGTTGTCTGACATTGTTTTAGGTCAGAACGTTAAAACGATAGTGGAGATCTTAATTTAACAAAATTTTCTTGAGGTGTGATCTAATGGTTAAATATGATTACTGTAGAGCTGAATATACGAGTAATTCTCCATGTTCAGACCATAGCAGCTTGAGGATTGGGATGACACCTCCCCAGCAACGATGAAGTGACCTCATCTGGCGAGGAATGTGACGGACGACAAGTGGTTGCGGTACGTCGAAGGGCACACAACTTAAACAGTTGGTAGAGTCGTACAAAGTTGTGTGGTGTCGTATTGTTAAACAAAATTTCAAATTTTATTGTTTTATTGTTTTTCATTTTTTTTAATAACACAGGTTGAGTGGTTGTCGTTTGACGTCGATCACAATGGTACGATACCATTCAGTACTTAGATGTCGTCGAGCCCTACATGCTAGACCGTTGTCTCGGACAGTTTGGACTTGTCCAGACCATCCCTCTTGAGCCGATCAGGCCCCTCAATTGCTACCGCCATCGGATCGGCCGGAACTACACTGCTCGCTACGATTACAGGATGTTCATGTGGAACAACACGACCGGTCCCACCAGATGGCTGTTTCCTGAGACGTGTGCACACGTGCCTTGGGAGGTGAACCGGAAGTACTTCAAATGGTTCCAGGCTCGTTCCCACCCTCAGGTGCGGCCCTTTGGTCCGGGTGGTGACCTTTGTGTGAGGCATGAGAATCAGCTGCAAATATTTTTTATTAAATTGACTTAAAGTTTCATTTATATTTTGATAGATTTTATTACTAACTTGCCATTGTTAAAGTATTACAGCATTCGGATGAGGTTACTCCGAGGATACTGAGTCTGGCATCGGAGAACAACAAGAGCTAGCTTGAAGGTATCAACCACTGGATGGCTGACGTGTTGAAGGAGTGCTTTGACTTCACCAGACTTCATGTCAGCAGCACCCCAGTCCCACCTGGCCGGCCTACAAACCCGAACCAGGCTTGGGATGGCATGAAGTGGTACAATGCAGGACGACACACGAGAAGACTCAGACCTAGAGGGGAGGGTGTGCATCATAGGTATAAGGATGCTGCGCGTGGGCGTGGGGATGCTGGGGGTGGCCGTGGGCATTAAGCTATTTATTTTTATGTGTTGTAAACATTAATCGTACGATTTGTTGAACATTTTTTTCATGTTCAAAGTTTGAAACATTCTTGTTTGTTTTTGTATAGTAAGTTTTATTTGGTTTTCAAATCTAACATTTATGCTTAAGTTGGTGTATCTTATGATTTTCATTTTTGTTTAGGCGACTTAATCATAATGCAATCTATCCATTATGTGTATGTAAAGAGAGAGTCAATTCCTGTTGAATACATGTGAACCATACAGCGACAGGTACTGTACGGCGGGTGGTCCCAGCGCGGTTCTGATTGGACAGTGTTCGATGTAGACACAATATCCAAGAACCCTAAACCAGTTGAAATCATCATTAAATCGCATAGACCGTTCACATTTTGATAACCTTCAGCTTCACTTGTATTCCATGGTGTACCTTAGAATTGACCAAGATCTATACAACTACACGCTTACCAATATTCGAACTGATGGCAGATGTACTGCAAATGATCCAAAACTAGTTAGATATTGAAGATATCATGCAAAGAATCAAGATTCTTGTCAAGTATGAGGATGATCAAAATTTGAATACCCCAGTGTGGTACGAGGTAGGGATGAAGATGCTCATAGGACTTACATCTTCCGACACAGGACAGACGTGGTGAGAGCAGGGGCGGAGCCAAAAATTAATTGTTAGGGGGGCCAAAAATATGTTAACAAATATTATTTTTATCTATATATATTAATGCTATGTAACAAAATGTTCAACTATTTAAATATACATTTTGTTTTATATGTAAACTATGTAAATTGTCTAACATATTCAGTATCATAGAAGGAATAGTACATTAAGAAATAAAAAATCACTATTATATAACATAAATGTCAAAGAACAACTAAGTAAACCATTAAATGATGGTACTAATAACTTAGCAAGTCTTCAAAACATATACACTAATCCAAGAAAAATACTTCATCTTGTTTAAATATAGATTTTTTTTAGCTGTTGACATTTTCGCTCTTACTTTTTTGCATAATAAGTTGATATATATTAAAAGGTAGAATGTGATAGAAAAGATAAGGGGTAGAGATGGAAATTATAGGATTTAAACATGATTATCATTTTTAAAATAATGAAAAGATCTATCTATTGAGAATAGAATAGAGTAATAAACATCCTAAAAAATATAGCATACACTAAAAATGGCTCTCTAATTAATTGATAAGAAATTCAGTATATTTTTCAAATTAGTAAACAAGCATTTATGGTAATGATCAAATTATTAAGGAGTCATGCGGAAACAATGAAAATAAGTTACTAATATACTGTAAAAATTTGTATTTAAAAAAAATCAGAAATATAATCATCAAGGAGATAGCCCAAAAAGAATTTTGTAAATGAAATCAACCATTGATATGAAAATCGTTAAACAATCTACTCGGTAGGAGTGAGCATTCAGTTTGGATATTTTGGATTTATCCAAAAACTGAACTAATCGATTTTATTTTTTGGATTTTTAACCGAATTGAAAATTTCGGTTAACCAAATTATCCTAATTATAATTTGGTTTGGATTTGGTTTTGACTTTGTCTAATTCGGTTAACCAAATTATTCAAATTTTCTTTACAAAGGAATATTCTATTTTCGAATTCTAGTCTTTAGTGACAAATAGTCAAACACAAACCCTAAATTTTGGTAAGTTGAAATTCAAACTAGCTAAAATTTGGATTTTAGTTTGGATTTCGGATTTCAATTTACAAAAAAAATTGGATTTTTGATAATTTGGATAATGGTTAATTCGGTTTTGGTCTTAATTTGGATAATTCGGTTTTTAACCGAAATAACCGAAATCCAATTTATTTTTTACAATTTGGATTTCGGTTAGCCGAATTATCCAAATGATCACCCCTACTACTCGGTAAGGTAATTGGAATAAACCAAAAATTAAGGATTTGCATTTATAGTAAGGCGGCATTTGATTGGAAGTGATTAGATTAGAAACAACATAAAATATGATTGAGTATTTATCGTTAATGACGGATAATTGACACCTAATATATTTACTTTACATGCTACTTTTTTTATTATCTAAAATGTCATTATTTTTTGTCATTCACATGAGTAATCTAACATATATACCTTCAATTTTTTTGTCAAAAGGTTGGGGGGCCAAGCCCCCCTAATATTACATGTAGCTCCGCCACTGGGTGAGAGGTCATGCCAACAACTAAACAATTGCCCATTAGATATATACCTTGCTTCAATTGTATTACACTTGAACGTTTGTAATGTTGTTATGCTTTTTTCATTTATATTTTTAAATTCACAATTAGATAAAAAAAAATCCACGCATTTGAGATTCAAAAACCCTGAGTTCTTTAAAAACAAAATTCAAACTTCTTTCTGAATTCAAACATGATACATTCATAAAAATTAGAAATTAGATATAGTCAAAAATCTATAAATATGGATGGAGTTAGATTCATTAAAAATTTTAAATTCTCATTTAGACAATATATTCCATGCCTTACAGATAGTCAATAATCTAGGAATATGGATGACATTTAGTTCATTTAAAATTTAAATTTGCATTTAGCCGAAAAATTCCACCGCCTCATCTTAAAAAAACTGTAGAATTTAACGTTCCCGAGGGGGTTTTCAACTCCTCTGGTGGTTTGGTTTCTTTTTTTTCATTAATAAAAAATTATACCTGCTAAACCTGAAAATAGGTCAAGAAATATGGATGGTGTTCGATTCATTTTAAATTCTTAAATTTGCATATAGGCACATTCCACGTCTTAAAAATCAAACAAACGCTAGATGGTCTTATAATCCACTTAGAGAAAAGGTAAAACAGACAAGTAAAACGAGCTCAAGAAATACAAGTGAAAAGAGGTCAAGTTATATGGATGGTGTTTATATTCATTTAAATTTTAAATTTTGTATTTAGGCAAAAAAAACCATGCCTTAAAAATCAGACAAACACTGGATGGTCTTATAATCCACATAGCGAGAAGGTGGAATAAACAAGTAAAAGAGCTCAAGATATACGAATGGTGAATTAAAGTTTTTAAATGTGCATTTAGGCACAAAATTCCATGCTTTAAAAATCAGAAAAACACTAAACGGTCTTATAATCCACTTAGCGAGAAGGTGGAATAGACAAGTAAAAAGATATCAACAAAAACAAGTGAAAAGAGGTCAAGAAACGTGGATGGCGTTTAAAATCATTTTAAATTTGCATTTAGGCAAAAAATTTCATGCCTTAAAAATCAGACAAATGCTGGACAGTCTTATAATCCACTTAGCGAGAAGTTGGAACACATAAGTAAAAAGAGCTCAAGAAATACAAGTGAAAAGAGGTCAAGAAATATGGATGGTGTAAAATTCATTTTAAAATTTTAAATTTGCATTTAAGCAAAAATTCCATGTCTTAAAAATCAGACAAACGGTGGACGGTCTTATAACCCACTTAGTGAAAAGAGCTCAAGAAATACAAGTGAAAAGAGGTCAAAAATATTGATGGCATTTAGATTTATTTAAAAATACAAAACTTTTCATTTAGACAAAAAATTCCATGCCTTAAAATTAGACAATGTTGGATGGTCTTATAATCCACTTAGCGCGAAGGTGGAACAGACAAGTAAAAGAGCTCAACAAATATAAGTGAAAAGAGGTCAAGAGATATAAATGGTGTTTAGATCATTTTAACACTTTAAATTTGCATTTAGGCAAAAAAATCCATGCCTCTGAGATAGTAAAAAATCTAGGAATATTGATGGTGTTCGATTCATTTATAGTTATAAATGTGCATTTAGGCAAAAAAATCGTGCATTTGAGGTAGTCGACAATCTAGGAATATGGATGACATTTAGATTCATTTTACTCTTTAAAATTGCATTTAGGTAAAAAATTCCTTGCCTTTGGGATAATAAAAAAATTAGGAATATCGATGGTGTTTAATTCATTTATAGTTATAAATTTGCATTTAGTAAAAAAGTTCCATGCCTTTGAGACAATCGAAAAACTAGAAATACTAATGTTGTTCGATTCATCTATAGTTCTAAATTTGCATTTGGACAAAAAACTACATGCCTTTGATTTTATGTTTTCAATTAATGGGCTAACAATCATTAAGAATATCCATGATCAATTAGCATATGTTCATACTCTTGACTTTATAAGAAGACAATATAGGAATATTGTTGTCAATGTACTACGACATATAATTACATTTACATTTACTTATAATTACAAAATTTTGGGCCTCAATCAAGTATATCAACTCCATCATATGGTCTCTAGGAGGAAACAACTCTAGCCAGTTGCAAACAGGTAAAATGATCTACTAAAAACTAAACAAATTAATCTAGAAAATAATAAATCAATAAGTCTGTCGGGTTGCAAAAATCCCGGTCACTATAGTATAGAAAGTTAAGCAACCAAGTATCGAACCGTGGGACTTGAATAAATAAGCCTAAGTCCTATCCTAAATCCTAAGAAGACTGCAAATTTAGGGGGGTTGTGAATTGTTTTTGAAACTGAATCAGATAAATGCAAATCGGAATTGAAATAAGCAATCGGTAAAAATGAATGATGAGTTTGATAATATGAGTGGAACTCCGGGTTCGGGTTGTTCTTTTTTGGTCGAATCTAGTAACTCTACAATTTAATTATGAGAACGGAAAGGCCAATTCTTCCTATCTCTTCAATGCTAAATCCTAGTTCATTGAAGAGCTCACCTATCAGAACGTGTCAACTCTAATCTAGCAGTTGGCAAAACACATATAGGTGGAATAAGCACAAAGAATTGTTAGCGTTTGTAGGAAAGATTATCTATCCGACTAATCCTTCCCCAAATTCCCAGGTTAATTCGAACTTCCTACTAATCACCTTGTCTGATCTTAATAGGTTTCGCAGAACAACTCTATAACTCGCGAAATTAATAGAGAAGATAATTGATAATCATTAACCTGAAAACAATCCGGTACAGCCTCATAATCAAATTGCAGAATCTTTAACTACATTGAAACCATCTTGAACAAACTCTACCCCAGAGTTAAATCCCTACTAGCCAGACATTGCAAAAGAACAGATAACTACAATCAACATAGAAATCATCTAAAGGAAGAAAAACCCTTCTGTTGAACGACTATCCAGTATCGATGGCTGCAGGCGCAAGGTTGAAGATGATGGTCGCACTTCCTTCTGTCGATGCTCCTCCAGAACGATGGTGATATGAGTGGTGAATGTGGATGAAGGTGAACTGATGCAATTGGCGTGGATGAATGGAGAGACCTCGTTTATCAGCGTGAAAGTGTGTATTGTAATGATCGATGATGAATGAATCCCTTTCTCCTCTGATTAGGTCAGTTAAATAGACTTTTCCTCTCCCTTTTTCCCTTCAAAACGCCGAGTTTATGCTGAATTTTTCGTCCTGTCCGAACATTGGTCCGAGCTTCAATGTTCGGACACAATGCTTTGAGCGCTCCAATCCCAGAAGTCTCGACTTGTGTCCGAACTTGGATGTTCAGACACAAGTTCGGACATGCACCGTAGTCTTCCCTCGTTGAGAATCTCGAATCATGTTCGAACTTCGATGTCCGGACCGAAGTTCGGACATCTCATCAGTCACAGCACACAAATCCTCGACTCATGTCCGAGCTTGGAAGGTCGGACTCAAGCTCGGACGTACCTTCAAAATCCTCCAAATTCTTTATCTTGACTCTGATTCAACCCCCGTTTATTGCATTATCTCCCTTGTGAGTAAATCTAGTGTTTCCTTGGCTTTTCTCTGCATTTAACATAGAAAAAGGGTATCAAGCCTTAACAAACAGCAAACCAAAGGAAAACGTAAGATAAGTGTGGAATATTGTTGATGCGTGTACACAAATTAGGCATTAAAGACCACCAAAACCATTCATATCTCGCACTCATCAAACCTCCTCACACTTAACCTTTGCTTGTCCTCAAGCAAAGCAGGAGTAAAATGTCTCAGAATGCCTCAGGGCCAAACCTCGGGATTGCACAAAATAAGGAGTTAAAGACACAATAATTACCCAAAAATCGATCTGCTCTTAACTGCATGTCTCTCAAACAATGAAGCACACTTTTTTAGAAACAAAAGACTGTGAAGAAGTCAAATCATGAAGTAAAAACGTGGAGTAACTCAGAACCTTCCAACCTTTTCTCTTCTCAAACCCTTGGATGACAAGGGGTGTGAAGTTCTGCCATATTCCACAGAACCTTTCAACACCACGTACTCATGATTTAATTTAAGGAATTGCCAGAAACATAAAACTTTAAAGAACTTCCTCTTTTTTTTTCCTTGCATACATATCAATTTTTCGCAAATAATGCATCCCCCAGACTTTTCTCTTCATCCTTGTAACGGTATTGGGTCTTTTATCCCAGGTCAGACGACCCTAGGTAAATGGGTGATGAAGCACCCCAAGGACTTAATAACCGGATGAAAGAGGCCTGTTTTTGGTTCAGAAAATAACTTAAATCAGAGGAGTACCTTGCCTTTATTCCTTCATTCCAGACATTCTCATCATTCCCAAGGTTCCAAGCTAAACCAGTTCTAACTTCACAACTAACTTGTTCACAGACATTTAACAAAGTTCAGTCATTCGAAAAAAAATAAAAATTATGAGAGCACACAGCTTTGAGCAAACCAACTCTTTAGGTCAGTACCGGACTCAACTCCACAACTAAAGATCCACCCAAGTATTTAACACTAAAGAGCACTCTAAGAGAGTTACCCCCACATAGCCCAAAACCAAACAAAAATTAGGGCAGGAATAAATGACTGACACATTCAAAAAGATCTCCCCCTTCCTCACACTTAAGGAGGAGCAATGTCCCACTAGTAGAAAAAATGTTTAATATGACGGACTTTAAACCACGGTTAAGGATGTACCCGTCGTTTAAAGTAAATAAACCACGGTTTTTAACAGAACCGTCATATATGTTGCAGGGTTCATTCGATAAATGACGGTTCCGGCCGGAACCGTCGTTTATAGTTCGTCGGATTTGAATATAAATGACGGTTCTAATGTCAACCGTCGTATATAGAGACGATAAACCACGGTTCTTTTCGAACCGTCATTTAAAGTTTAACGCCAAAGATTTTAAACCACGGTTTACATATAACCGTGGTTTTTGTTTCGTCACATTGGTTTTAAAATGACGGTTTTTGCCCTAACCGTCGTTTAAAGTTGTTTAATTAAAACCCCGTTCCTTCTTCTTTTTCCTCCTTTTTCTTCTTCTCCCGCGTTTTCTTCTCTAGCGATTTCCCCCTGTACCATCGAGCTTGCGCGCCTTCTTCCTCCTCCATCGAGCCCAGTTGCGCGTCGCCACGCAGGCGCCTCCACCGCCCCAACCTCCTCTCGCCTAGCTGAAGTCTCGCCTCCTCCACCGTCGCGGCTCCACGTCGGTCCACCACAGCGCGGGTCGCCGGTCTTCCTCCTTCCAGATCGCTGCTGCTTCTCCGGTGAAGACAAAACCCGTCGCCTGAATTCGCCCCAGCTGTCTACGGTAATCCCTCCACCCTTGTTCGCACCCCTCTTTTCTCTTCGGTTGAAATTTGCTTGCTTATGTGATGTGGAATCGGTTGAATTTTATTGAAGTTATTCGATTGATTGGGTTATTAGATTAGGGTTATCATTTATTCTTTTTTGACTGTGTTACAGTAGTAACGGTTGTGAGAAGAGAGTAATGAAAGGATATTGATTATTGCATAGAACAGAAACGATAGTGAGAAGAGAGTAATGAAAGGATATTGATTATTGCATTGATATCTTTTCCAGTAACAATGTACGTATTTATCTGTTTACAAATGCCAACTGTCATACTAACAAACTAACAGTAAGTAGGTAACTGATACGTACGTATATTCAAGCAGTATGTGAGTAGTTGATTTGTATAGCTGTTTGGATTGAGCGTTCAGACAGTGTATTACAGTAAGTAGGTAGATGATAGTACAGTACCTTAGTGAGTACCATAGATAATCAGTTTGATCTGCTGTAGTGTTTATCTGCTCCAATAACCCTGGTCTTGCAAAAGCGTCTTTAGAGATTCCTACTGGCTCTTTAAACCAACTCCAGTTGTTGCTAGATGATGATGATGTTGTATCGGACTCAGTGTTGTAGTTGTCTATGGGTGTAGACACGTATTTTGGAAGCATTGCCATGGAATTGATCTGAATGGTGAGATTTGTTTGTCATTTTTGTTAGTCAATGAATTCAAATATACCTGATTTTTGATTGAGTTGAGTGCCGCTATATATATACATATGGTAGAGACTTGAGAAGGTAGCGGTACCTTTGCAGTATTGAGTGCTACATTTTTGCAGTCAGGTAAAATGCTGACAGACCATGCGGGTAATTGGTAAGAGTTGCCATTGAACTTGACATTTGTGTCTTTAGTGTCTAAATTAGCAAGAAAGGCGGTGCAGAGTCCTGATCCTGTTTTGTATTGAGTGACCTGATAGAATAATAATATGTTGTCACTTGATGTCGTCATCATTCCATAATGGAATGCAGTGTTTATAATAATATGTCGTCAGCAACCAACTGCTTGAATATACGTACGTAACTGATATCAAAAGTATGAGTGTAATAAATCTGTAACAGACTGGGTGTTGAGAATCACTTGAACCTTGATCTGATGCTGCTATTGTGTTTGCTTTTGCGTAAAAAAAGTGTGGAGTATCTAAAAAAACGTAAAGGTCATGCCAAATTTTTTCCAGAATTTAACCTGATTCTAATTTCACTGAATTTAACCTTCTTCATAATTACTCACAGTTTCAATTTTTTTCATCTTCTGCACAATGTCAGTGTTGATTGTTTTAATCTTTTAAGATTAACTTATCTTTTATTGATTGTTGTCGCAGTCTTGAATATTTCCGACGACCCCGGTTGCTGCCTTAACTATTGCCCCGTCAACCTCTGCCACCGGCTTTCCAGATCAGAATCCACGGTAGTAACCTAGCTAGCTGATAAAAATTTCTTTTTTTGTTTGCCAACTAACTAACATCTTGAAAGTATTTGATTTGCAAACTGCTTAAATTTTGTCTAAACTCATAACCAGTCCAGAAGTTTTTTGACATATGCTTGTTTGCTTATTTGTTTAGTCATGTTTTTCATTTGAAATATTTAAAAAATCAAACAGTTCTCTGTCTGATGATGCTTAAAATGTTAGTGCGTTTTGTTGAGAATCACTTGAACCTTGATCTGATGCTGCTATTGTGTTTGCTTTTGCGTAAAAAAAGTGTGGAGTATCTAAAAAAACGTAAATGTCATGCCAAATTTTTTCCAGAATTTAACCTGATTCTAATTTCACTGAATTTAACCTTCTTCATAATTACTCACAGTTTCAATTTTTTTCATCTTCTGCACAATGTCAGTGTTGATTGTTTTAATAACTTTTAAGATTAACTTATCTTTTATTGATTGTTGTCGCAGTCTTGAATATTTCCGACGACCCCGGTTGCTGCCTTAACTATTATTGCCCCGTCAACCTCTGCCACCGGCTTTCCAGATCAGAACCCACGGTAGTAACCTAGCTAGCTGATAAAAATTTCTTTTTTTTTGCCAACTAACTAACATCTTGAAAGTATTTGATTTGCAAACTGCTTAAATTTTGTCTAAACTCATAACCAGTCCAGAAGTTTTTTGACATATGCTTGTTTGCTTATTTGTTTAGTCATGTTTTTCATTTGAAATATTTAAAAAATCAAACAGTTCTCTGTCTGATGATGCTTAAAATGTTAGTGCGTTTTGTTGAGAATCACTTGAACCTTGATCTGATGCTGCTATTGTGTTTGCTTTTGCGTAAAAAAAGTGTGGAGTATCTAAAAAAACGTAAAGGTCATGCCAAATTTTTTCCAGAATTTAACCTGATTCTAATTTCACTGAATTTAACCTTCTTCATAATTACTCACAGTTTCAATTTTTTTCATCTTCTGCACAATGTCAGTGTTGATTGTTTTAATAACTTTTAAGATTAACTTATCTTTTATTGATTGTTGTCGCAGTCTTGAATATTTCCGACGACCCCGGTTGCTGCCTTAACTATTGCCCCGTCAACCTCTGCCACCGGCTTTCCAGATCAGAACCCACGGTAGTAACCTAGCTAGTTGCTAAAAATTTCTTTTTTTGTTTGCCAACTAATTAACATCTTGAAAGTGTTTGATTTGTATGCCAAAATTAATTTTTCCAGAATTTAACTTTATTCTAATTTCATCGGCTAGGTGTTACTACGTACGGTTGAACTATCTCCCTTCAATCCTTTTTGTGAGTAGATCATCACTACTCACCAGGTTAGTAGACCATGATTTGTTCCAGAAATTTCAATTATTCAAGTTTTTATAAAATTAAAACCTTATTCTAATTTCATTGAATAGGTGTTATATACTGCGCGCAAGAGCATTTGTCTACTTCTCCTTCTTCTGTGCTGTTCGCGCTAGCTGACCATCCAGTACTCATCAGGTTGGTATTTAAAATGTTTCAATTTATTTTTGTTTTTCTATTAAACAATGGAAAATCAATTCAAACATAGAATTACCTGTCTGAGATATACCTGATAGAGGTATGTCTTAGATAGTCCCTGTTGGGACTGTCCAATGACCTTTGATCTCACCATCTAGGTTGTGAATGAGTTAATAATATACAGTAGTTCAGTGATAATTTCAGCAGCATTACCCTAGTGTTCTTCTAGTGTACATATATATATGTGAATTGAAACGATTCGTATATAATATCTACACTAGGAGAACTGTAGGGTAATGCTGCCGAAATTATCACTGAACTACTGTATATTATTAACTTGTTCCTAGGTGAGATCGTAGGTGATTGGATAGGTTTAGGTTGTTAAATCTGTAAATAAAAAAAGAGGAGATCAATGGAACGAGTTCACGACATCTCTGGTGTGTGTTGAAAAAGGAGATGGAGCGCTCAGTGATGTACAGTGACAGATTGGACATCAAGTACCTACAAGGGGTCAATAAATTTTGCAAAGTCCTTGTTGACAATCTTAAACCAAGGGATAAGGGATATATTCGATGTCCTTGTGTCGATTGCAAGAACGACTTCAAATACCGAGGTGTGGACAAGATTAAGGATCATCTGATTCGCAGAGGGTTTACAGATGATTATGAAGCCATAACAATACTGCATGGTCAACATTCAGTACAAGTGTTTGAATGTGCTGATAACGTTGTTGCAGAACAATCAGAAATGGATGCTTCACACGATTTTGGGGATACTCAAGATGATTCACTAGGTAGTGATTCAGATGATCAGGAGGACCTTAATGCAATGATGGAAGATGTTGAACAACATTTTTCCAACAAACCCAAATCATTCGAAAATCTGATGGAAGCATCAAAGGAACCGTTGTACAGTGGATGTGAAACGCAAACACAAAACAAATTGAGCGTTGTCTTAAAACTATTCAATCTGAAGGCGAGACATGGATGGAGTGATGTCAGTTTTACAGATCTTTTACAACTGCTGAAGAATGTACTACCAAAGGACAATGTGATACCCACAACAACTTATGAGGCAAAGAAGTTAATGTGTCCGATGGGTATGGAATATAAAAAAATACATGCTTGTCCAAATGGGTGTATGTTGTATTGGAAGGAGAATGAGTTGGATGACCATTGCTCTGAATGTGGGGAATCACGCTATGTAAAAAAGGGTGACAGAAACCACATAAGCACTAAAGTGGGCTCTCCTGCGAAGGTGTTGTGGTATCTACCGATAATTCCCCGATTCAAACGTTTGTTTGCAGTTCAGAAAGATGCTGAGAACCTCCGATGGCATGCTACCCATAGAAAGGATGATGGTAAATTGAGACATCCAGCCGATTCACCACAATGGAGAAACATTGACAGAATATACCCTCAATTCGGTACAGACCCAAGGAACTTAAGACTTGGTTTATGCACTGATGGGATGAACCCTTATGGCACTTTGAGCAGTATACACAGTACTTGGCCTGTTTTATTGACAATATACAATCTGCCACCATGGTTGTGTATGAAACCCAGACATATTCTCCTCTCTCTGTTGATATCGGGTCCAAAACAACCGGGAAACAAAATTGATGTGTTTTTGCAACCACTTATTGACGATTTAAAATTGTTGTGGAATGAAGGTGCGACGGTGTATGATTCATATGGTATGGAAAACTTCACGCTCCGGGCTATGTTGTTTTGTACGATCAATGATTTCCCTGCATACGGTAACCTCTCGGGATACACAATTAAAGGAGCTCTAGCGTGCCCTATATGTGGAGATAGAACTTGCAGTATACGGTTAAAACACAGTGGAAAAAATGTGTACATGGGCCATCGGAAATTCCTTCCTAAAGGGCACAAATATCGTAAGATGACAAAAGAGTTTGATGGAAAAACGGATCATGCAGTCGCTCGACCACCACTATCTGCTGCTGAGACTTACAATCAGTTGAAGAATGTGGTGAACAACTTCGGTCCACCAATTAAAGCCACTGAAAAGAGCATCTGGAAGAAAAATCAATATTTTGGGAACTTGAATATTGGCAACATTTAGAGTGAGACATTGCATTGATGCTATGCACGTGGAGAAAAAATTGGTGAAAGTGTATCTGCGACACTACTAAACGTGAAAGGAAAGACAAAAGACCATTTAAAGGGTAGAAAAGATCTGTTGAATTGGGTATACGAGAAGAACTCACGCCACAACAAGAGGGAAAAGAACATTCTTGCCTCCCGCTTGTCATACATTATCCAAAGAAGAGGAAAATAAGTTTTTGTAGTTCTCTCGTCATATTAAAGTGCCATCCGGTTACTCATCGAACATAGCAAGTTGGTATCAATGTTGATCTGAAATTGGTAGGGATGAAGCCGACTATCATGGCTGATGCAGCACTTACTTCCGGTGCTCTCCGTGGAATCCTTCCAGCTGATGTCAGGAAAACTATTACAAATTTATGTGTTTTTTTCAAAGGAATTTCGTGTAAAGTGCTTGATGTGGAGACGCTGGATAAACTACAGAATGACCTTGTGATCACCATGTGTCAGTTGGAAATGTATTTTCCTCCTTCGTTTTTTGATATTATGGTGCATCTACTTGTTCATCTTGTTAGAGAGATCAAACATTGTGGTCCGTTATACCTTCGATACATGTATCCGTTTGAGAGATATATGGGTATACTGAAAAAGAAAATGAAAAACCGTCGGCGTCCAGAGGGAAGTATAATTGAAGGGACAGTAACAGAGGAGGTAGTTGACTTCTGCACTCACTACTTACACGGTGTTGATGTTATTGGATTACCGAAAGCAAGACATGATGGCAGGCTTAAAGGGGTTGGTACCTGTGGGAAAAAATTATGCAGAGTTGATTTTGATACATTGAACAAGGCACATCTGGTTGTGTTGAATCATTCTGAAGTTGTTGAACCGTATTTCGATGCACACCTAGCCTACCTCAAAACAAAACACCCAACGATGAGTAATGCCAAATTAAAAAAAGAGCAGAATGCAACATTTGTTAAGTGGTTCAGACAGAAGGTGTTGTATGAAGATTCAAGGAACGTGGATGAAATGATCCAGTTGTTGGCACTTGGTCCAAATCTCGATGTGTTGTCTTATGAAGGATATGATGTAAATGGATTTTCGTTTTACACTGAACGTCAAGATTGTAAATCGACAAACCAGAACAGTGGTGTGCATCTTATCGCTTCACAAGACATTTTCACAGGAACAAATCGTAATACACTGAAGAACGAATATTATGGTGTTATTGAGGATATTTGGGTCTTGAATTACACTAGTTATGAAACTTGTGTATTTCGTTGCAAATGGGTGGACAACAAACAGGGATATCGTGAGAGGATCATGGTATGAAGCTAGTTGATTTAACGACAGCGGCTCCTACTGATGAACCCTTTATCGTTGCATCAAAGGCAAAACAAGTATTCTACTGTCGTGATCAGTCTAATCCCAGATGGTCTATTGTAATGCAGAGTAAAAGATCGATAGTTGGGATTGATAATATTGTTGATGAGGATGAATACGACTGTGAAGATGAAACAGATGTACCTATTCGGTTGCCGATGGAGGTAGATAATGTAACTAATTTTGAATATCGAAGGTCCGACCACAACGAAGGATTGTGGATTGAACGATGAAATGTTATTTTGTAAGTTTGGTTGACAATATTATATTAATTATTTCATTTTTGTCATGTTTCAATATTTGATTCAGTAGATGTTCGTATTAACCTTGTTAATTGTTGATTATTTTTCAGATTATGGATCCTGACGATAGAGTCGAAGAGGACTTACTGTTGGGGTTGGATGATATTGACGATGACGTCCCTACTGAAGAACCACCAGCTACATCTACTTCGCAGGACACTCGGAAGGGACGTGGACCGACCCGTGGGTTGAAGGAGAAGAAAATGCTCCCATCGATTTGTTCTGGGACAAGTACCTCCGACATTCTGGTGGGTCGAAGCAGCAGTTTGCTTCTTACTTGGGATTGATGGTAAAATCCCATTGTTCGATTAATAAGGATTGGAAGCATCAAGAAAAGGCAGACAAAGACATCATGTGGCAGATGGTGCAGAAGAAATACAATGTCGCGGCTGAACTTCGGAAGAAGATTGAATCACTTTTAGCGACATCGCTGCGACAATTCAAGCATCGGTTGGTAGATGGTTGGATTAACAAACCGGGCTCCAAGAGGTCACCGCCGTGGGTAGTGTATGATGGTATGTTCACGGAGGAGGACTGGAAGATATTCTACGACCATCGCCAGACTGAAGAGTTTAAGGTACTTTTACAATTATTCTGTCTTAATTATTTAAGGAATAAAATTTAACAAATATTTTTTTTATTATGTATAACTTACAAATATACAAATTTTGTAACAGTTACGTCAAGAACAAGCGAGACGTAACCGGGCGAAGAATGTATATAAGCACTACATGGGGCGAGCTGGATATACGGGGCGGTTGGAGAAGTGGAAGAGCGAGGGCTTACTGACGAAGACGAATGAAGACGGCACTCAGTCAGTTGTTGATACTGTTGACGATGCAAGTAGGGTGCAGACATTTATGCTGGGGCGCATGAAGAAAAATGAAGAGGGAGTCTATGTGTTCCCGCAGAGCGAGACTGCTGAGTTGGCTTCAAAGATTGTAAGTATATATTTTTAAAAGTTGTTGTTTACTAATTAGTAACTTCATTTCTAATATTTTTGTAATTTAAAATAGTCTGGATCTACTGATCGATGGGAGATGGTCCCGGCCCCTCCGTCTCAGGATGATCCACTGAATAAGGCCCTTGGGCAAAAGGATCATCCAGGGCGAGTGCGGGGGCTTGGAGGGGAAGTTCGCCAAAAAGACGTGTTTTCTACGTCTCGATCGAGAGTACCGCAGGCTGAAATAGAGAGAATGGTGGATGAACGGGTGCACGACCGGTTGGCGGAGTCGGAAAGACGTCACGCTGAGGAGCTCAGACGTCACGCTGAGGAGCGTCAAGCCTACGAGGAGCGCCTGCGAAGACTTGAGGCTTTAGTATTGGGCCAGGTGCATTCTCCTACACCGACACCTACTCTTACACCGGCGTCTGCTCCTACTGCGACGGCGGATACATCGATAGTGGCCGCGTCTCCTACACCGGCACCTACTGCTACACCGACGTCTGTTCCTACCACGACGGCGGATACTGTCGATGATCCTGCACCGACGTCTGCTCCTACCACGACGGCGGATACTCCGATGGTCGATCATCCTGCACCTTCTTCTCCTACCAGAGACACATTTCCTTATCAAAACCTTTCGGTTTGTTCTTTTTTCCTCCTTAGTTATTTTAACATTACTTTTAAAACAATATAATTTTATTAGCTTGCTTACTGTTGTGAGTTGATGTAGGTGGCTAAATCATGTCATCTGTTTCAAGTGTTGGATGGTGGGACTGTTCATGTTGCATTCGGTCGGGTTTTACAGACCGGACCGAACACTGTAGTACATTTCAAGCCCATCCCACCTCTCCACGCTCGTGTGATGGTAGACGATATTGTGAAAGGTCATGAGGACTCTCCCCTTCCGTTGGAGTGGAATCAGTGGAGTAAAATAGTTCAAGCAAAATCTTCAGTTGTTCCATGGCCATATTCTCTCATTGATGTCAGTGACAAGGTAAACTATTTACATGCTTACTGTTCAGTTTTTTATTGACTGTTGACTGATATGTTAATTATTTAATTTTTGTATACTATTAGATTGATAAGGAATTAAGACCGGTTAAGAAGAGGAAAGTGGATAAGGGGAAGGAAGTTGTGAAATCAAATGAGGAGAGTCAGAGTGTGAGAAAGGAAGTGGTCAAGCCTTTCGATATGACTCCTAGGAGAGCCGCCATTCTGACACCCAAGTATCTGAAGAAGTTGACAGACAAACAAAAAATGCTATATGACTTTTTCATGACGAAGCCACAGTCTGTCACCAATTTCAACATGAAAGTGTCTAAGCATGTTTTCCACTCCCCCGAGCCCAGAGATCTGATGATTACCGTGAGCGATCTAAGAGAATTTTTGATGGGAGACCTGCTTAACATCTCTGTGATTCAGGCCTATTGTCTGTAAGTATCTTTTAAATTATTAAATTATCTTTCATTTTTTTAAGCTATTTAACATATCTTATGAAAAAATGTTGTTTAGGTGTTTGACTAGTAGACTGCTAGCGAGCAAGAGATTATGTGCCCTCTCTTTCTTGTGTCCGCAATTGATGTCAGCAAATCAGGCCGCATTGGATGAGCAAGGATGTGTACAGCATGTGAGGCAGGGATTTTGTTCTGCGGTGCGAAGAAAAAGCAATATTTGCTGATCCCATATCATCAGATGTAAGTACACAATAACTGTAATTTTTTGCTTCCTAATTGTGATATTTAATAATTGTTGTACAAAACATTCTTTGTTTTATCTGTGGCAGCAATCATTGGATGTTGTTGGTGTTGTGTATCGACACCTCATGCTTATTGATACTAGACCCATTGGGCGGCCCTGATGACCTTCGAGAGATCGCTGTAGAGAAATGTTTGAAGGAGTGAGTATTCAAAAATTTTAATGCATTCTGTATTTATTTTAAGCTTGTCCTAGATTATTGACAATAAATGGCTTCATTTTAAAATGCTGTATTTATGCAGGGGTCATAAGCTTGGTTTGAGTGATGTGAAGAAACCATTCTCCATCTTGGACTTCCATTACATACGTGTAAGTAATCATTTAATTTATGCGTTTTTGTATTAAAGTTAAACGTTTAATTTTTTGATCTATCTAAAGTTGGTAATCCATGGATGGTGTGATGACAGTGTCCTCAGCAGCCTGATTCACAAAGCTGTGGCTATTATGTGATGCGGTACATGTTCGAGATTGTACAAAATATTGACACGCTTGCTGATGATGACAAGGTAAACCATACCAATCAAAGTTTTAGTTAGTTAAGTTATTGCATTTGAAATAAAATTGTGTACTAATGATGATCAGTTTCTTTTTATGGACAGATCGTTTCTTTTTTCACACAAGCAGGGAGCACGTATTCCAAAATCGATCTCAACTTTGTAAGAGATCATCTATCGCAGTTTTGGTGTAAAAATTACTTGAGTGTTACTTAGATCTTATCCTAGTGTAGTTAGACTTACACTTTTGTTTGTGCTGAAGCAACGTAGACTCTCAAAGAGTTGTAAAGTTCAACTCTCTCTTATTTTTGAAAGTTTGAATGGGTTTGTTTGCAATTCGTTTTCAATGTTGCAATTCAAACTGGCAACTTTGGTTTATGGTCATATAGTGTGGTTGGTTATCAAAGGGCAATACCAGTTGGATGCCCTGTACAGGTTGTATATGCGATTGTAAATTGTGGAAAACATTTGTGGTAGAGGCTTAAAAAACAAAAAAACTAAAAAAAAAAGAAAAAAAAAACCACGGTTACTTAAAAACCGTGGTTTAAAATTCAGTGGAACGACATTTTAAACCACGGTTTTCTACAGAACCGTCGTATAAAACAGTCATATACCACGGTTTTACAGACGAACCGTCGTTTAAAAGCCTGATATACCACGGTTACAAAGCCAAACCGTGGTATAAAATCGGTCTGATCCGCGACAAAAACAACAATTAAACGACGGTCATATAGAACCGTGGTTTATAATCGCGATTTTAAACGACGGTTTTGAACCGTGGTTTATAGGCATTTTCGAATATACGACGCGCGTATTAACCACGGTTTGGAACCGTGGTATATAGGCTTTTTAACCGTGGTTTATAACATTTTCTGCACTAGTGTCCGCATTGTTCAGAATTTAACACAATAAGGAGATCGGACTGAATGTGGCAGACTCACAAGGGCGAACGGATCAGTGACAGAGTTATTCATGTTAAAAGCATAGGCCGAACATTAACCAAAAGAAGAAGAAACTGAAAACTCCCCTGATTTCTTTTATGATGCTTTGAGGAAGAGGTTCTTCCTCACACTTAGTGTCCAGGCAGGGGAGAATGTTTCCGCACACTTGAGTCCAAGCTAGTGTCCGGCATGGAGGCAGCATAGTAAAACACACTTGCACACATTGAACAAACAAAATAAAAAGTGTGCTAGTAGCATCGATTAGTGACAACCAATATTCAAACTTAAGATTCAAACAAACGAAAATCAAAAGAATATTACAACCCAATCGAAATAAAAGGAAGCAGTTCAACACAACTAAAAACAAATCCAGAAAGAAGTCCAAGAATGGCTTCTAAACAAAAACAGCAAGCAGCAACATAATCACTGTGGAGGCGGATAGTACGCCTGCCACTGCTGGAACTGATCGAGCAGAGCCTGATAGTCGTCCTGAGAGCGACGGGCCTGCTGCTGCAGAGTCTCGATCTCCGCCTGATAGCGACGATCTGCCTCCTCGAAACGAGACTCCAGCTGAGCAAACTCATAGCGAGTGACGTACTCGCTCCCAGGGGCTGGCAGTGCTAGATATGCCTCCTCCTCGTCAGGTGAAGCAGCAGGAGCGGGCTCTGATGGTCCCTCACCCGCCTCTCTCTGGCGCTTCTGCGGTCGCGCTGCAGCCTTCTTCCTCCACACCCCATCTCTCCGCTCAAACCACATCTTCTTTAGAGCTCCCACATCAGTAGGGGACCGCGCAGCATGCAGTCCCGCAGATGGAATGGTAACCATCTGCCTCTTAAGGATGTGGCAGAGCATAACTGGGTAGCCTAACTTGTGGCGATCCTTGTGCTCCAGGATGTGCTGCATGTGCATGAAGATCACCCAAGGCAAATATGTAACCTCAACAGCCCCAGCAAAAGATGGATTCAACACCGCCTGAAGAAGTAGAAAGTCCGTTTGGTTGAGGTCAGAGCTCTGACGTGGGACAATGTTCGCAGCCAGTAGTGCGAGCAGAACTCTCTCCTGTGGGCTCTGAAGCGCATCAGCAGGGACGACTTGCTTTGATGGGTCATCCCCTCTACGTCGTCGAGGCCCCTGAACCATAAGGGGGGTGTAGTGGTGGATAGCAGCGTTCTTGAAATCAACAGGGTTGAGGTGCTGAGGGGGTTCGGGGGCAGGATAAGGAATCTCCATGTATTGAGCAATCTCCATCGTGGATACTTCTACTCTTCCTCCATCTACAAGGGACCTGATCTGACCATCTTGGTAGATCGCATTAGCATAGAACATGCGCACAATCCTCTCAGAGTACGGGCCTCCCATATCCAAGATCTTGCCCCAGCCAAATGGGTTCAATATCCCCCTCAAACCCAACTGCTGCTCTAATTCCGGCACCACACCTCGCTCAGCAATTATATCTACCTCTTTCGCAAACCACTCCCAGGCTTCATCATTTCTGAATTCCGGTTCCAGACCCCGACGTCTTGAACTGCTGCTAGCTCCTGCAGCCCGCTTACCACGACCGGTAATTCTGCTCAACATCTGCTCATACAAGGGTAAGCAATGTCAAATGAAGGAAAGCAAGGGTATAGTTCTAAACATGTATTGAATTTACCCAAAATTCGACAGAGTCTCCCCTTAAAAATTCATCATTCACCCAACTTGGGTCAATCAATCTTTCAGTTTGCAATAATTATCCTCAACAACTAGTGACCAGCAGAGATTTAACCGACAAAAATCCGTAAATTCCCAATCGGGTGTAACAACATTTCAGTCAAAAGTAATCTCAGTCATGTAAAATCCACAGATTCAAAATAACATCCCAATAATGTGGTTCAACCACAGCACAACAGAATAGGACAGTTACTCATTCAAATTTAGTCATCTTCGCTCTTTCAGTTTAGCCATGCACAATAACCACATTTCCCAATACTGCAAATGAAATCACAATACTGCAAATTTTAACAGTTCTATCCAGCAAGTGACATCATAGCAGAAGACTAACTCCATGTACGCAATGAAACTCTAAAATCTCGGTAATAACTAGCACAGTCTCGATTTTGCATACCTCAAATTCCAGATCTTGACAAAAACACATTAAAAGAGGTAGAAAAGTAGAGAAATTACCTTGTTGGAGTTGAATGAATGTTTAGGAGAAGATAGAACAGCACAAATTTGCATAAATCGAACTCGAAATCCCCTAATTCGGTAGTTAGGGTTCGAACAGGTGTGGTCCAAAATCGGGCAGATTCAAGATGTTTCTGTTGGATTTCGAGTGCTAGGAGTATAGAGGATTCAAAAACGAAGAGATTGGTAGTAAGAATGAGGGATTTGATGGAGTTTTTAGTGAGTTATGGGAGATTGGAGAAGATGGAGATATGGGGGGCGCCGTCGTCGAGAGGTAGAAGAAAGGTTTTTGGGGAGTTTAGGTTGCCCGCGCCCCTCTTTAATTCAGAATTCTTCGAGCTGTCCGAACTTCAATGTTCGGACAGAAGTTCGGACATACGTACCTGGGTTGCGCTTCGTGGTCGGTCCGAACTTCGATGTTCGGGCCGAAGTTCGGACATCCCGTTTTGTATAGCCCTCAGACTCTCGAACTGAGTCCGAACTTCAATCTTCGGACTGAAGTTCGGACATATCGTTTTGCGCAGGTCTCCAACTCTTGAACAACGTCCGAACTTCAATGTTCGGACAGAAGTTCGGACATCACCAGATATGCACCTCTTTGTTTCTTTTTGAGCTCAACTCACTGCAGCAAAAACATTATCCTAAAGCAAAACTATAAACAACATAAAAACACAAGATTAAAGTACCGGAAACACTGGGTTGCCTCCCAGTCAGCTGCCCTTCTTTAATGTCTTTAGCTAGACAATTCCTGCTTGATCAATCAGAAGAGGTGTGATGAACAACTCCACAACAGCCTACAGTGAATTCCTTCAGTCTTCTCAATTCTTTTCGCATTCGCCAAGAGAATTTCTTTTTCACATTCGAATTCTTCTCTTGAGAATTCATCATCGATGTAGGCTTGGGTTCACTCTCCTCAAAGAATATTGCCTGCAAGGGGAAAATGTTATGATCAGTACCAAGATAACCTTTTAAACGAGCACCATTTACCTTAAATGTTTCTCCAGCCTTATTTTCCAGCTCGTATGCTCCATACGATGTAACTCCTACAATTTTGAAGGGGCCTGCCCAGTGTGACTTTAGCTTCCCAGGGAAGAGGCGTAGCCTAGAGTTAAAGAGTAGCACTAGATCCCCCACTTTAAAGTCTTTCTTTTGTATCATCCGGTCGTGGATCTTTTTGGTGCGCTCTTTATAGATTCTTGAGCTTTCGTACGCCTGGTCCCTCAGTTCCTCCAACTCCGAAAGCTGAAAACGTCGCTTCTCTCCAGCTTCACACAAGTCAAAATTAAGAGCCTTTAAAGCCCAATAGGCTCTGTGTTCTAGCTCAACTGGGAGATGACAAGCCTTCCCGTATACCAGCTTAAAGGGGGACATCCCAATGGGAGTTTTAAACGCGGTTCTATAGGCCCATAGAGCATCATCAAGCTTGACAGACCAATCCTTCCTAGAGGAGTTGACTGTTTTCTGAAGAATCCATATGAGCTCTCGGTTACTCACTTCTGCTTGCCCATTAGTTTGGGGGTGATAAGGCAAAGCAACCTTATGAGTCACCCCGTACTTAGTCATCAAAGTATCAAAAGCTTTGTTGCAGAAATGAGACCCTCCGTCACTGATGATAGCTCTTGGCACACCGAATCTGGTAAAGATGTTCTTTTTCAAGAATTTTATCACGGTTCTAGCATCAGCAGAAGGGCAGGGGATTGCTTCGACCCATTTGGAAACATAATCTACAACAACAATGATGTAGTGGTTTTCGTGAGAAGAAGGAAATGGGCCGGTGAAGTCAATACCCCAGACATCAAATAATTCCACTTCAAGGATTCCCTTCTGCGGCATCTCATGCCTTCTTGAAGTGTTCCCCATCCTCTGGCAGTTATCACAGTGAGCACAGAAGCGGTGGACATCTTTGTGTAAAGTGGGCCAGTAAAAACCACACTCTAACACTTTAGCAGCTGTCCTAGTGGGACCGTGGTGACCACCCGCCTCTCGGGAATGGCAGAACTCTATTACACTGTTTACCTCTTCATCCAGGAGACATCTTCTGATCAATCCATCAGCACATACTCTGAAGAGATAGGGGTCCTCCCAAACGTAATGACGGGTCTCAGACAGAAACTTCTTCCTCTGGTTGTAGCTTAGATCATGAGGAACCAACCCAGAGGCAAGATAGTTAGCCAAGTCAGCGTACCATGGCTCTTTGACTTTCCCAATTACAAAGACCGTTTCGTCAGGAAAGAATTCATTTATGGGAACCCCGTCATCTGGAGTCTCAAGCCTGATAAATGATCTGCTACCCCATTCTGCTTCCCTTGCTTATCAACAACTTCCAAGTCGAACTCTTGGAGAAGCAGGATCCATCTTAGAAGTCTAGGCTTAGAATCATTCTTTTGGAACAAGTACTTCAAGGCGGAGTGGTCGGTGTGAGCAATTACCTTACTCCCCAGCAGATAAGGTCTGAACTTGTCCAGAGCGAACACCACAGCAAGTAGTTCCTTCTCAGTGGTGGTATAATTCTTTTGAGGTTCCGTCAAAGTCTTACTTGCATATGTGATGACCCTCAAAATCTTATCCTTCCTTTGACAGAGTGCAGCACCAACAGCGAAGTCACTAGCATCAGTCATTACCTCAAAAGGAAGGGTCCAGTCAGGGGGAACCACAATGGGGGCAGAGATGAGTTTATTCTTGATGGTTTGAAAAGCCTTCAAGCATTCTTCTGAAAAATTAAACTTTACATCTTTCTGCAGGAGATCAGACAAAGGCTTAGCAATTTTTGAAAAATCCTGGATGAACCTTCGATAGAACCCTGCGTGGCCCATAAAAGATCTAACTCCTCTGACTGAAGTGGGAGGAGGTAACCCCTCAATGACTTCCACTTTTGCCTTATCCACCTGGATGCCATCTTTGGAGACCCTGTGCCCAAGCACTATACCCTCGTGTACCATAAAATGGCACTTCTCCCAATTTAAAACCAGGTGGGTCTCCTCACATCTGCTTAGTATCTGATCCAGCTGATCCAGACACATCAAAGTTCTGGCCATACACCGAGAAGTCTCCATGAAACCTCTATGCTCTTTCTCAATAAATTCGTTGAAAATGGCCATCATGCACCGCTGGAAGGTGGCTGGTGCGTTGCAGAGACCCAATGGCATCCTCCTATAGGCAAACGTGCCATAAGGGCAGGTGAATGTGGTCTTCTCTTGATCCCCTGGCGCAATGGGGATCTGGAAGTACCCACTGTATCCATCAAGGAAACAGTAGTACTCCTGCCCAGCCAGCCGCTCCAACATCTGGTCGATGAACGGCAGCGGAAAATGGTCCTTTCTCGTGGCCTCGTTCAACCGCCTGTAGTCTATGCACATTCTCCAGCCAGTGGTCTGTCTTTGAGGCACCAGCTCTCCCTTATCATTGGGTACCGCCACAATTCCTCCTTTCTTAGGAACGACTTGCACAGGAGAAACCCAGCGGCTGTCAGAGATGGGGTAGATGATGCCCGCATCCAAGAGCTTTAAAACTTCAGCCTTCACTACTTCCTTCAAGTTGGGGTTCAATCTCCTTTGGGGTTGCCTCACTGGTTTGATACTATCTTCCATGTAGATCCGATGAGTACAGAACCCTGGACTGATCCCTTTTATGTCTGCCACTGACCACCCCAATGCTCCCTTGTGCCTTCTCAATACCTCCAGAAGTCTGCTTTCCTGTGAAACAGACAAAGAAGAAGAAATAATAACCGGCAGGGCGCTACCCTCTGCCAAGAAAGCATATTTGAGATTTGAAGGGAGAGTTTTTAATTCAAGAGTAGGGGGTTTCTCCACTGAAGGAATGAGCCTCTGAGTAGGCCTGTCCAGTGGCTCCACAGGAGGAGCATGAGGGCAAAAATAGGTTCATCCCTGTTTAAGCTGCTGGACAACAGTAGCTACCTCAGTGCTCTCCTTGTCATCCTCAATCGAGTGGCATAACACCTGTTCTAACAGATTAGAATTCTCAAACAGGAAGGAAGAGTTATCAGTACTTCATCAGCGACAAATGCATCATAATCATCAGTGTAGTCGACATCAATAGAAAGTACAGCATGAGAAGAAGCATTTGTTCTCATCATCTTGGTGATATCAAAACTAAGCTCCTCATTATTAAATTTCAGGGTGATTTTTCCTTTGTCAACGTCAACAGTTTTAGTAGTTCTCAGGAATGGTCTACCCAAAATTAATGGCACTTCAACATCCTCATCCATATCAAGAATAACAAATCAGTAGGAAAAGAAGTTACCAACACCTACCACAACGTTCTCAACCATACCACGAGGTTTGATTGACGAACGATCAGCTAATTGTAGATTGAAGTTAATTGGGACAAGCTCACCAGCATGAAGCTTCCTAAACATTGAGTACGGCATTAGATTGATGCTTGCTCCAAGTCGTAGAGTCCGTACCCCACATCCATGTCTCCTATGGTGCAAGGGATGATGGGCTGGCCTGGTCTCCACACCTTCGGAGGGAGCTTCTGTCTGGATGCTGCAGAGCAACGTCTCTGTCAGCTGAACAATCTCCTTTTCTTGAACCTTCGCTTGTTAGAAATTAAATCCTTCAAAGCGAGCATAGTTAGGCATCTGCTTGATAGCATCAATCAAGGGAATATTAATAGTAAGCTTTGAAAATACACTCAAAAATTTCCCAAATTGATCATCAAGTTCTTTCTTTTAATCTATTAGGGAAAGGAAGTCCTTAGGAACCACCTTACCCTTGGAGTTTTTAGCATTCAAATAGAAGGGGAAGAAATAGGAGCCTGGGTCTCCTCAACAACTACCTCAGGAGGGGCTGGGCCCTGACGGTGCACCAGTGCTAGAAGAAGGGCGACCGGTCTCCTCGTCAGCTTGATCCTCAGCCACTTGATTTCTATTATTAATTGCTTCCCACTTCGTAAGGTAACTGCTGCCACCTCTTCAGTATCTGAGCAATCCTCTACTACCACGGTTTCTGAGACCGTCACTGCCTTCAACTGAGCTTTAGGATTGGGGTCTGTTTGGGAAGGCAGTGAGCCAGACGGTCTCTGCTGTAGAAGGAACTGAGTCAACTAACTCATAGTTCCTTGCATCTCCACCATGGCGTTCTCAAGCTTCTGCTGGCCAGCTGCCAGATTCTGATTTATCACTGTTTGTTGCTCTTGAGAGGCCATCAGTTTATCCATCATCTCCTTTAAATTAGCATTATTCGAGCTCAGTGATGATGGCTGAGCTGGAGACTGTTGTGGCCTAAACTGATTGAATGGGGGCCTAACAAAACCGGGTGGTGCTCCCTGACTTGCCCTCTGAGGCTGCATCTGCTGTGAGTTGAGGGCGTTATTTGGATTACCGTACCTCAGGTTTGGATGCTGGTTCTGCATCCAAGGCTGCCTGTTGTACTGGCCAATTACATTTGCCTCCTCAGTCTGCCTCATCTCAGCAACCATCGGGCAGTCTTCGTAGTCATGGCTGTCTCCACACTGAGAACAGCATACTCATTTGGACCAGTAGACACCTTCTTGACGGCTTGCACCGGTGTCTGTCCCATAGTGAGCCGCTCGAGCATCTTCGCCATATTGCCCACTGTGGTACTTAAATGGGCCTGCTCAGCAGCAATCTGCTCCATCATAGGATCTGGAGCCCGAGAGGAGGTCTGCCCAACTGTGAAGACCCTGCCACCACTGTTGCTCCACTGGCGGAGCTCCTCGCAGTAGGACTCCATGGCTGACATAAATTCCTCTCCGCTTTTAGCCAGCATTTCCACCCAATGCGGCTCTGACCTCGGCTCTGTGCTCATCTCTCAGCCCTTGGAAGAACCCCTGGGCCAAGGATGTCATGTTCTGACCGTGATGCGGGCACTGGCGGAGCAGCTCCTTGAACCTATCCCAAGCTTCACAGATTGTCTCGTTGCCGGACTGTCTGAAAGCGGTCAGATCAGCGATCATCTGTCTGGTCCTGGAGATGGGGATATACTTCTCATAGAACCTCTCCGTCAGCAGCTCCCAGGTAGTGATGATACCTGGTGGTAGACGGTGGAACCACTTCGAGGCTTCCCCTGATAGACTGTGCTGAAATAAGCACAGCCGAGCATACTCCTCAAGCCCCTGGGACATCCCCAACGAATCCAGATGGACTAAAAACCGATGGACATGGTCGAGTGCATCAGCCGGGTCTGCGCCTGAGAAGGTCCCTGCTGGATGATTCCTGACAGCGTTTGTCTGATGGCTTGGTTTCAACTTTTGCCATTCTGCTGTTAATTCAGCTGTGAGGTTAGGTAGAGTCACAGGTCCTCTTCTAGGAGCAGCTGGCGGGCGATTAATTCTTCCCAAAGTGGACTGCTCAGCATTGGCATTGGGATTGGCTGGTCCGTTAGCAGCCATGGCGAAGGTGAGTGCTCTTCTCGCTCTTCGAGCTGTACGGTTGATCTCTAAGTCTAAGTTGAATCTTGGTGGGCCTCGAGATCGAGTACCGTGCATTCACCAAACACCTGCACAGTTACACAAAACAAATCAAATAAAATAAAAACAATTGACAACCAAGGCAAAGGACTTGACAAAGTCAAGTCCCCGGCAACGGCGCCATTTTGCAAACAGGTAAATTGATCTACTAAAACTAAACAAATTAATCTAGAAAATAATAAATCAATAAGTCTGTCGGGTTGCAAAAATCCCGGTCACTATAGTATAGAAAGTTAAGCAACCAAGTATCGAACCGTGGGACTTGAATAAATAAGCCTAAGTCCTATCCTAAATCCTAAGAAACTGAAATTCAGGGGGGTTGTGAATTGTTTTTGAACTGAATCATAAATGCAAATCAATTGAAATAAGCAATCGGTAAAAATGAATGATGAGTTTGATAATATGAGTGGAACTCCGGGTTCGGGTTGTTCTTTTCTGGTTGAATCTAGTAACTCTACAATTTAATTATGAGAACGGAAAGGCCAATTCTTTCTATCTCTTCAATGCTAAATCCTAGTTCATTGAAGAGCTCACCTATCAGAACGTGTCAACTCTAATCTAGCAGTTGGCAAAACACATATAGGTGGAATAAGCACAAAGAATTGTTAGCGTTTGTAGGAAAGATTATCTATCCGACTAATCCTTCCCCAAATTCCCAGGTTAATTCGAACTACTAATCACCTTGTCTGATCTTAATAGGTTTCGCAAACAACTCTATAACTCGCGAAATTAATAGAGAAGAAAATTGATAATCATTAACCTGAAACAATCCGTACAGCCTCATAATCAAATTGCAGAATCTTTAACTACATTGAATCCATCTTGAACAAACCCTACCCCAGAGTTAAATCCCTACTAGCCAGACATTGCAAGAACAGATAATACAATCAACATAGAAATCATCTAAAGGAAGAAAAACCCTTCTGTTGAACGACTATCCAGTATCGATGGCTGCAGGCGCAAGGTTGAAGATGATGGTCGCACTTCCTTCTGTCGATGCTCCTCCAGAACGATGGTGATATGTGGTGAATGTGGATGAAGGTGAACTGATGCAATTGGCGTGGATGAATGGAGAGAACTCGTTTATCAGCGTGAGAGTGTGTATTGTAATGATCGATTGAATGAATCCTTTCTCCTCTGATTAGGTCAGTTAAATAGACTTTTCCTCTCCCTTTTTCCCTTCAAAACGCCGAGTTTATGCTGAATTTTTCGTCCTGTCCGAACATTGGTCCGAGCTTCAATGTTCGGACACAATGCTTTGAGCGCTCCAATCCCAGAAGTCTCGACTTGTGTCCGAACTTGGATGTTCGGACACAAGTTCGGACATGCACCGTAGTTTCCCTCGTTGAGAATCTGAATCATGTCCGAACTTCGATGTCCGGACCGAAGTTCGGACATCTCATCAGTCACAGCACACAAATCCTCGACTCATGTCCGAGCTTGGAAGGTCGGACTCAAGCTCGGACGTACCTTCAAAATCCTCCAAATTCTTTATCTTGACTCTGATTCAACCCCCGTTTGTTGCATTATCTCCCTTGTGAGTAAATCTAGTGTTTCCTTGGCTTTTCTCTGCATTTAACATAGAAAAAGGGTATCAAGCCTTAACAAACAGCAAACCAAAGGAAAACGTAAGATAAGTGTGGAATATTGTTGATGCGTGTACACAAATTAGGCATTAAAGACCACCAAAACCATTCATATCTCGCACTCATCACCAGTGGGTGCGTCTCTTACGGTACACAACTTCACAATTCGCAGCCTCGAATAGTGCCAACCACTCCACTTAGGTATCAACGCCATGATGGGGCAATCAACTGTTGTCTCTAGTCGTACGAAGTGGCTTTGGCTGCTCACAAATACAATATAGACCTCTGATGCGGGCAGCATATCATACCATGATCATCTCGTAACAGCAGACCCACTAGGCCACTCGCCATAAAGCCAACGCTAGGTGCAAAGCTAATAATAACTATATTGTATACCGTGCACACAATAAGACCAAAATCTAGAAATTGCATTCAATGACTAATAGGTGCAAACCCATCGTCAAACCAGTCCAGGCGTGCATACTATCTATCATACCAATCCTTTTCCACTCGCTCCAACCATCACTCCGCTCTAGTTGTCAACTCGTCCAGACATGCATGTCTCACCATTTTCCATTCAGTTTCAACATTGTATACTCAATCTACGATAGCTCGGAAACCATAGTTTCCATCACCCTCTATTTCTCTATAACTTGTAATGAAACGGAGTAGTTCAAGATGTAACTCAATCCAGTATGGAGATAGTGAAAAGGGTTTGAATGTGTATTAGGGCACCGATGACCATCGATGAGATTGATTTAGCTGTATCGACGACCCTTCTTCAGTTTGACTTTGTCACCTTGATGACCATCGCTGCCATTGGTGATGCTGCATTAACGGTCAGTGTTCAGCTTGACTTTTCTATACAAGCGGGCGTCACTGAGATTGGCTTCGACGCATCGATGCCCTCATTTCCCAAGACCAACATGTTCGTGTTCAGACTTGTCTCTGGTGTTGGGTCTCTTCTTGCGCGGTCTACCCCTAGGCACCATTACTTCTAGTGGCGCTAACCCTCTGTGATCATCCATGTACATGTTTATGTGGAATCAAACTGCTTCGAGAGGTTTTCGTACTATAGGCCGATGCGCGTGAATTGTTCTTCAGTAGTGTACGACTTTTCACATGTTTGGCAAGGTGCGACAAACTCGTGTTGATAGTCATATCTGAGCATCCGCCAGAAAATGTGCACTTCTTCAACTGGTATATTCTGACCAACCACAACATATTGATATATACGGTGCATACACAATAATCCCATCGTCAAAGTAATGTACACACTTCTTCATGATCCAGATGTATGATCATTATTGCAGCGAACAATTTTCATCTCAGTTTAAAGTAATTGTAGGCATTTGAGGCTCACGTGACCAATCAGACTCATAAAAGGCATTTGCTGGTCTTCCAATATTCTTCTATCAAGGGAAAACTTGAAGTATTGTCTTATCTCGATGTAACACCCCTACCGCTAATACCGTCATTACTGTACAAATACTTACCTTCGCAGCGGATAATACATACACAACGGCGGGTGTACAATGCTGCTAGTCACCCACGTGACTAACAAGGCCAGCTACACTACTACATACTATCGGTCTGATGAATTGAACATAGCGAGTACTCTACACAATACATTACTTTCCCTTGCATACTCAACCATAATTCAATTACAACTCCAATACAATACTATACCGAGTCTACTACAATCCTTAAATTACCGATACAGTTTGGACTTCCAAATTCGCATTACAATTCGAATACAAATCCTATAATTAAACTACCCATGCTTACATAGCAGCCCCGTCCTACACTCTCGAACGGCGGTCAGCTTCAAATACCTGTAAAATAAAAACGTGCCCCTAGGGGCTCAGCAAAATTATTGCATATGAAATTCGCATATACCGCGTGCTAACCGCGGTACGCCGACTACTTTGGGTCGGATATACATGAAGTTCGTTTTACATGCATGCATACATACTAATACTATGACAATACAATCAATAATACTTACATACATGTACAAGGTTCGTTACCTACCAAGGGAGACAATTTGTTAGTCAACCGTTCATTTAGTTATTCGTTCATCCGGTTTCATCGGATGCTCTCTTTCTCCTTACTCGGGTTCACAAAGCTTACACCAAGCTTTATCTTACTTACTCATTGTTTAACTCACACTACGCTCAATACCTTACTCATTATTTTACTCATGCTTTACTCAGTACTCACTGCTACCATTACTTACTCTCACTCAGTACTCATTACTTGCTCTCACATACTCCGTATCCATACTCTTCTCCTTACTCATTGCTCGGTACTCATTACATACTCATACTTACTCCTTACTCAATACTCATTACTTTACTCATACATACGCAATACTCAATACACATTACTTTTGGCCTCTGGGCGGAGTCATACACAAGACTCGCCACCGGGCCTACAAATACAAAGGGCTATACACCTAGCTCCTCAAATACACACATGTCCGTTTTTTTTACCGGACTACTCAAATTCCTAACACTCCTCTCTCGGAGTATCTTACAATCTCATGGATTAGCCTAGAAGTATCTCTCTCGATAACCTCCACTAGCTTAGGGAATTACCACCGTCTAGTATTCTCAGATTTAAGGGTTTCCCCAACGTATCAAATACTCTCATGTTCGGGACATTACTTACGTCAGTCGGGTCGACTAATTGCTAAGGGGTTTGGAGATCCCTCATCATTCTTTACTACTCTCATGGTTCATGTCTTACTCTACCATCAATACCTCTATTAGAGGTTACTTATATATTCTTCCACTACTTATTGTTTTGTGGGTTGTTTATTTCGGTTCTCTTACCGTTATCGGGAGGTTACTAATCCCGTACACTCTCTCACATACTGGTGAGTTCATTGGTTTGTGTTATTGTTTCTTGGTTCTTTAGTTTAGTGTGTTTCTACGTTTCCGTTAATTCACAACACGACTCTTACTATGAGTCACTAACAACAAGACTCATCTAAGAGTCGGTCTACACACTAAGTTAAGCCACACAATCAATCAAGAAGGGTTAGCTCATACAACATACAGCAAGACATACAATGAAAGGCAATAAACCATTTTCATGCTTTAGTCTTGATTAGCCGGCATACAACACACAAATCAACGTAGCTCGGTTAGCATACGGGGCATGAGAAAATCATACCTTTCACCGGAGTTAGCTTTACCATGTGTTCCCTTGTTCCTTGGTTCACACTTGTTCCACTGGTAATGTTTCAAACATTGTTATTAATGCTATGCTCATACGGTACATCAATAACTACTACTCCCGTACTTACCCCGTTGTCCCGTTATACTTAGTTTAACTCATGTCGGATTATGTCCTTACTTCCTACACTTGTTTACACTTCTTAGGACCTTTAAATATCACCAAACAAGGCCATAACAACTTCTAAAACCATTACCAATCAATCCCCCATCATCAGGACAACTTAAAACACATTCTGGCAAGTTTTTACATTGGTCCGGGTCTGTGTCCGGGGTTACAAACCCGGACCAATCACAAATTTCACTTTCTGTTGCATTTTTCATGTGGTCCGGGTTTGTGTACCGGGATACAAACCCGGACCAACCCCTGTTTTGTCTTTCTGGTGCGTTTTTGCTATGGTTCGGGTTTGTGTACCGATTTGCAAACCCGGACTACCCCCGAAACTGTCAAAATTTACAGTTTTTCACCAGTTTTCAACCCCTAATTCACCTCTAATCCTTCCCTAATCATTCCACATGTTTCCTACATGTTTAAACACCTCAAAACATGCTCTAAACCTCTTCAAACCATTGGTCAAATCTCTACTCAAATTCTTGCTCACATTCACACATTTTTCCATTCCCACTGTTACACGTTGCACACTAGTGCTACAAATTTTACCTCTTGGAACTTGCACTATTGTTCTAACTCCATTTGGCCATACCAATTTACTCCTAGACAAGTGCACTATCTACACCCAAGTCCAACCTTAATTCATAAGTTTATAAACACGAACTCTTTTCTTATTTTTCCAATGCTCTTCAATACCCATTTGCTACAGATTTTCACACACTTCATTCTCATCCTCTAATCACAATTCCATGGTTACCAATCAGCTCAAATCCACCCTATAAACACCTAGTTAAGCCTAGGTCATCTCTTACACACTATACACCTAAAACTCCTTCGGTTTCTACCGAAATTTTGCCATAACTCCGTTGCTTCTCTAGCATTGTCCAAAACTCATCTCACCACCAAATTTTCATCCACATCCATCCTAATCTAGGCACACCCACAAGGGGTCCTATCAGCATACATAATTCCACAAAATTTCCTCAAACAACAATATCAACATATATACTCCATTTACTTGGCTCTAAGGCCTTTAACTTTACCAACAATCCACAACTTCCTCCAACCTCATACAAATACATTGCTTTACTTATTTTGGGTTCATTATTCAATTTCACCCATCCCAAATCCTAAAGCATTCAAAATAGCATTAGGGTAACTTAATTACCTTATTTCTCCATTCTTTGTTTCCAAGCTTCTCATCTCCTCTTCTTGGTCACAATCGGTAAAATGGGAATGGAGTTGTCAAACTCCATCCCAACACCCAAGAAGCACAAAATTGAACTTAATTAATAATCCTAACCCTTGGAAATACACTTCCAATTAAGGGCTTGAACACCATATAGGGTTTACCGAAAAACCATAGAGGGATTTTTAGAGCGTTTTAAGAGGTGCTTTCGCCCTTGAATCAAGAAGGGAATTACTCCCACCATTGGAGGGTTGAAACAAGGCTCCAAAACAGAAGAAGGCAAGCATGAGAATGGTAAAAATTGGCCAACCTACAAGGTGGGAAAAATATGAGTTTTTTAGAAACTTTTTACCTTAAGGGAAAGAGAAGACTTCAAGCTACAAGGTGGTGCCATTTTCTCTTCAAATGAGCAAAACCCATGGAGATGAACTTTCACCAATGGGATTTTGAAAAGATAGAAAGAAGCTCTTGAGGAGAGGGCAAAAAATATGTAATTTTGGATTGTGATTGCTTGGGCAAGCTTGGAAGAAGAGAAGCCATGGATGGGGCTTCAAAATCGCTTCAGTACAGAGAGGGAAGAAGAGAATCGGAAGAATGGAAGGAGGGGGGTCTCACGCTGGAAAGGAAATAAATGAAGAGGAGAGAAGGTAAAGTGTTTTTACCTTACTTTTGCTTTTTTACTTTTTACTTTATTTCTTTCTCTTTTTATTTCTAGCTAGTTTAAGTGGTGAGAGAGCTAGTTACTCTCTTAAAAACCGCCCACTAATACACATGAGCTGGGAGCGTTTTTCGTCTTTTACAGAAAACACCGTTAATTTACCCGGTTTTAGTACTATTTACTAATTGGGCCCGTTTTCCGGAATTTTCTCGTTTCTTTATTTTTAATGGTTATCAAGCTTCCATTAATGTTTAATAATAGTTATTTAATGAACTATAATTTTTACGAGTCCGTTTGACCACTCAAAGTCACGTTTTCGGGTGTTCTCGAAAAACGTGCGCTAAAGCTTTATTCGTTTTACAAATTATTTGGATCGGTTTTCTTCGGGAATCATTCCCGTATATTAAATAGGCATGAATAAGCCTTAGGAATCCTTATAATACTCTAGCCGAGGTCTCGTACCTCCTATAGTTACATAATGCTTATTTTAGCGTTTTTTCTCATTTCTTTTGGATCTATTTTCCTTACCAAAATTGCTTAGGCACTATTAGGCCCTTAAATACCATATTAGAATAATTTAATCACCATATTCAAGTTCGGGGTATTTCACTCGAAGTGTTGTCCCTCAATCAAAATCTGTGTATACTATCGAATGTCGTGTCCATCGATCTAGTGGATGTGTGAAGCGAGCATTTGAGTCAAGTGCGCGCTGTTCACCATGCACATGAACAAGTCATTAGTTACAAAGTACTTGGACAACTACAAAATTAATCACTTACATATTGATATTTAACTTAAAGAAACCTGTTGGTTGATGTGTTACCGAAATGTCTGACTAGCTTGAACCATGGCTCACAAAATTTCTGGCGCTAACATTGCCATATCGTCTCTATATAGACCACGAAAGGATGTTTTCTACCATACGACTTGATCAATCGGCCGTAGAGTTTGTCAAACTCTGCGATAGTAGAGGCGTACACAAGCCTCTACCAGCGATATGCTACTGCTTCAGCTGGTTTTTCATCACTTCAAAATCTTGACCGCTTTTGCAGTCACAAACCTGGTGATATGCCACCGACATAGAAGATGTGGCACACTTGGAAAGACCACTAAAAGTGCTTTAACTAAGGCCTTTTCATTGTCGGTCATAAAAACTTACGGGAAGCAGATCATCAACTTCATCAGCTCAAAAAGCATCCAAATATAGGCAGACTCATCTTCTCTGTCTGCAAAGTAGAATGCAATACTGGAGTTCTTGTCACACGATGTCACTCCGATGAACTCAACTAGCGGCATCTTGTATTGGTTCATCTTGTAAGTGCGATCAATGAGCACTACATACGAGAACATATGAAATAGCGCAAACCTAACGGGTGCACAAACAAGATAAGCCTAGGCCTAGTATTATCCCCTACCAAAATAACATTAAGCAAAAAAAGTAATAACAAGGACAACAAAATAAACATGGACCGTACATAAGTGCAAACACTTACTTGCATATTTCTCAGACCACCAACTGTATCTACGTTCATCTAACAAGTGCATGAGCGATGCTACATCAGCATGCCTGCCACGGTCCTCTCTCCTGAATTTTGCTACCAAATTATGAATCGATGTCTTGTTAGTCGTGCTCTTAGGGTTCTTGTCATACAGATGGGCCCACATCTACCATGGCGCAACACCGCTCCTGTATAAACTTTTTAACTTGCTCTTTCATCCACGCTGAAGCGATGACACATGAAGTGTGAGTGAGGATTACGAGCCAATTCATGGTTATGCACCGACTATATTACCGAGACTGACCACCCCAAAATCACCCCATCACGGATGCTCATGCCGAATGGGCAGTTGCATTTCTTCGTAGTACACGCCCGCCTTTGACTAGATGAGGACGATTCACCTTGGCTATTGTGTGGCTTACTCTTGCCATATCTCTCACATGTTAGTACTAATTCACCATCATCTCTAATAGCCTGTCAGATTAAATAGATGTTGTTATTCTCGGGAAGGCATATCACATGACTAACAGCCTCTTCTCTATCTGCAAATATTTGGCTCATACTGAACATATGACTTGTGTCTACGCTCACTAATTTGTCATCGAATCTACCATCATTCTCACCTTTAACAACAACAAATATTTACATGCGGTCAACTAGTGCTCGCATTACTGACAACATAAATGTTAAAAGGGTGTACTTAAGCAAAACAACCCAAACATATCAGAAGTCAAGAGTTCATAGTATATTGATGCGTAGTAGACGGAGAAAAGAACACGTAGGCGCAAAGAGATCCAAAATCAGAGCTAGAACGAATAAGATAAAATGTTTTTAAGATCGACCTCCTTAGACGACCGTCCTAAGTGGGTCGGTCGGTATACGTCGACACAAGCAGAGAAGAGCAGAAACCGCCGCCGGCAAGAAATGGTAAATGTCGACGCTACCAACAAGGGGTGGGCGGTGACACCCAAGTGAAGCAGTGGCCGCCGACGGCCACTATAAGGGGTGGCCCTCGGCACTGGCCGTGTCTAGGTGGCTTTGGTGACTAGTTTCGGGATTTCATTTTTGCTATTTCTAACTATTTTCTACCAAATCTTGTTCTACAATTATATCTAATAAAACTTAAATTACGAAAAAAGCAACAAAAGTACCTCAGAATGGCCCCTCATAAATTATCGTCGAAGTTAGCGTCATCTACATACTCATCGAAGACATGTGTATCGTCACCTTCATTATTTCCTCCATCCTTTTTGCTCATTCTTCAAAAAAAAAATCTTTAAACCTTTCAAAATATTTTCCTTTCTTTCTCTCACAGTATATGATTTATCAATATAAATATAATTTTATAACATATTCACCATTTTTATATAACAAAATTTAGATACTTCTCATAATGTATCATAAATTTTGAATAAATATTATAATTTTAAAAACATTTTAAACTATGGATAAAAGACCATATCTTTTAAATCCGACAGACAGTGTATTCTGACTCCACCTATTCGAACTGAGTTGTGCAAGTGAGGTAGTATAAAACTTGTGCGAATGTTGAGGGAAGTCGGACTCGTTGGAAAAACCCTGGTTCCGCCCTGCCGCTGTGAGATATCTCCGGCTACTACCCAGTATCGTCTCCACCGTGTGCCGGGAATCCCTCTGTCCCTACGTTTGGCTGCTTAGCTGATTTCACCGGCAAAATATGGGACGAAAGAGAGACAGGATCCAGAATCCAAAGCCCTTCCTCGCCGATGACTCCACCGTCGTCTCTAAGAAGCGTTCCAAAGCTCCCAAGCGCCATCAAGACAATGAAGAGGTACTTGCCACGCCACTTACCACCCATCTATTGAGAGACTCATGCTTTTGGATTGAATGTCCAGTTTTTGCAGCATTTTCTGAGCAGTTACCGTATTGCTCCGGTCTTCAAATATGCGTATTGATATCCGTAAATTTTGGACGTTTTACATTTAATTTGAGGTCCTTCTCTTAGAAGATAACAGTCTGTGTGATTTGAATGTCTCCAGATAATTTCAAAGAATATGAGCTCCAAAATTCTTCGAGAAGCTTCGGTCCAGCAGAGGGAGATTGAGGAGGAGGAGAACAAAGTTCAAAAGAGTGATGCTTTGGGCTATGCTGACGCCGTTAATAATTCATTGGATGACGAGGACGAGGATGATCTTGATAACTTCCAAGGCTTTTCTGAAACTACGAGCCAATTTGGTGGCAATGAAGTAAGTTCCTTTTAAGGTCCTTTATCTTTTAGTCCAATGTAGTTCGACTGATTATTGGGCTTCATTGCTCTCATGCTTCTGTATTATATGTTGCCTAGAGAAGACTAGGATTAACTAAATTTCAAAATAATATTCAATATACTATTTTTTTACGCTGAAGTTTAAACTGTGTGGTTTAACAGGATGAGATCGATGAAGATGAGGAGAAATTGTTAGAGGCATTTTTGTCGAAGGATGCTGGTCCACAGCTCACCCTTGCTGATGTTATAGCTGCTAGAATCAGGGAGAAAGATAGGGCGGTTTCTTCTGGTGGGTACAGTATGGTGTGTTTATCTTGGACTCAAGTTTGTCTAACCACACATGCTTGTTGTTGATGAAATTATGAAAAATGAAGTTTCTACAATTATCAGTTACCTTTTTTTTTTGGTTTCTTCCATGTATGCCATGTCTGAACCCCTTTCCTGTTGATTGTATGTTCAGATATTTACTGCTAGAGAAGAGGCTTGCTTCTTGCTTCTTGCTTCATCCTAACCTTCTTACATGTACAATGCCATGAAAGTTTTTGTTCTGTGTTTCAGAACCAAAACAAGCTTCCCAGCTGGATAACAGCATCATTGAATTATACAAAGGGTACTTCTCTCTCTGTTGTCTAACTTATGTTATGATTTATTTTCTGTACTGTTGATAGACTGTATAAATTATCATGCAGTGTCGGAAAAGCACTTAGTGTGTACACATCTGGTAAAATTCCCAAAGCATTTAAACATATCCCTTCGACAACGTACTGGGAAGAGGTGCTGCATTTAACTGAACCTGAGAAATGGTCACCTAATGCGATGTTTCAGGCAACTAGAATTTTTGCTTCTAATATGGGTTCCAAGAAGGCTGAAAGGTTCTACAAACTTGTCCTTCTCCCTCGAGTAAGAGCCGATGTTAAGAAGAACAAGAGGCTGCATTTTGCTCTGTATCAATCTCTTAAGAAAGCGTTGTACAAGCCATCTGCTTTCAACAAAGGAATATTGTTCCCACTGTGCGAGGTATGCAAATTTTGTCCATATTGTTGAAGTTGGTAGGTTGTGGAATAGTTTGCATCATCCTAACTGGCTATATACTGTGATGAGTTTATATTAGCACCTTTTGTCCTTGTGTATGCAGTCTGGGACTTGCAATCTACGGGAAGCAGTAATTGTTGGTAGCATAATTTCAAAGTCATCCATTCCTCCACTTCATTCAAGGTTTGTTCAGAAGTTCTGATGATCATTAGCCCATAGCCCAGTCTCTGTTTAATCCTGCTTGCAACTCTTCTACTGGATTAACATGATCTGATAATAAGTCCCATTTCTAGGGGCGTACTCAATAAATAAATTTTTGAAGATTTTTAGTGGTGAACTTATCTTATAATTAGTTTCACATAATATCTTCATTCTTCTTCTAGTACCCGTGTTTTTGAAATTCCGTAGGTGCCACTAGTGTGTGCTGCAGCAAGATTGCTTCCAGGAGGCTCTAATCGTGTTTAATGAAATCATTCTCCTAAATCAAGATTACTTGTGATCAATCTTCATTTCATGTTTCCTATTTTCCTTTTGTTTTTTCTGATGGGTGTATTGGTGCTGTTGGCTTGGACATGTTGCTGCATTGATTGTTAGGAATTGTGATCGTCAGTCCTCCTGTAGAAGGCATAAATACTGTGACTGGCAAGCATTGCCAAGTGTAGCTGTCTAAAATTGTGTGACTGAATAATCCGGAAGTGTGGAATTCAAGTCTCTGTTTAGATACAGCTCGATGTACATTTTGACATTTTTCTTATTATTTTCCTTGATGTTTAGTGTTTTATCTGATTGATTATGCGAGACTCTTTAACTTTGGTTAGTACTTGTTCGGTATATTTGTGTTACTTGTATTTTGTGCTTGTTGGTCTGTCTTAGTATATATGAAGCTGAACTGTAGCCGATACTGTATATGTGATGCAACTGATATGTTTTGAACAGTGTGGCGCTGCTGAAACTCGCTGAGATGGGTTACTATGGGACAACCAGGTATGAAAATGTGTAGCACAACATAGATGTTTTGGGGTTTACATTTTAAGATCTGTTTTCTCACAACTCAATGGCATACTAGAGATCTGTTATACCTGTTAATCATAAATGTCAATCAAAACCTGATAATGTATGAGAATTATGGAAATGAGAGATATGGAAAAAGAATGGACAAAGTTTTCTAAGGGCGGTTCGAATAGTCAAACTTGGCTCTTGCCTGATTAATGGCCCGCTTAAAAATCCATGTGTTACGTGCGGATGATTCATATTACCATTCGATTGATGATGAAGTATTTTTTCTCTGCGGTACAGTTATTTTATCAAGTTATTGATAGAGAAGAAGTATTCATTGCCATACCGTGTGCTTGACGCATTGGTGGCTCATTTCGTGAGATTCAGTGATGATATAAGGAGAATGCCTGTGATATGGCATCAGACACTTCTTGCCTTTGTTGAAAGGTTTGTGGTCTGGTTGTGACAAGGATTTCTTTATTATTGTCCTGAATTTCTTTTACTTTTAGCAGCAGTTTATGCTTGGACTCCTTCCTATTGAATGCTGATCATTTTACATCTTCCCTTTTATTTGTTTTTCTTTATTGGTATTATTTACCATGTTTTGTGGTTTTTCTCATTTTTATTATCTGACTAAGATGGTCACAAAAGATCAGCAGACACCATCGTTCTTTCTTTATTTCCCTCTTTTCTTCTCAAAGTGTTGTACTACTATATTTACAATTTCATTGCGGACATTTCCAGTGACGATATGGTTTTGAAAAGATATGCTATCATGTTGGATATTTTTTTCTGAAACCGTATCTACAATTGGGAGTGACGGTGTGGCCTTTCATATTTGATATGATGTTATAATCGATGCTGGGAGATGGCATACTTGTATATGATTCTTATATGCCACCCTGATGTTGTTCGTTTGGAATTCTAATTCATACATGTTTCCTTTTTCTGTTTCATTCTGTGTCAACAGATACAAGCATGATCTACTGAAGGAGGATAAAGACAACCTCAGGGAATTGGTCGATAAGCAGAACCATTATCAAGTGAGACCATGATTGATTGTATCTGTTTGTTCGACTTTTTTTAAATGGTTTATTATCTGTTTCTACTCTGCTTCTACTCTGCTTCCCTGTAATTCTTTCATTTTTTGACTAATAGGTAACACCCGAAATATTAAGAGAGCTAAATAGTAGCCGTAATCGTGGCGAGAAAGCAGATGACCCAATGTTAATGACTTCTCCAATCTCCATAATCAACAAAACCATTGAAGAGGATAGATTTGATATCCCCGAGGTGCCTATGGAAGAGGACTAGACAGTACTGGAGGTGGCTCTTAATGACCTCTTTTCTTTATCCATTTTTTTTTCTGTTGGATTCATGTGCTGTCTGGCTGGCTGTCTTGGGGTCTAACACATGATTATAACGTTTTTGAAGTGCGGTGTCATCTACCAAAACATGAAATCCACGTCACTCAGAGTTTGGTTGGAGCTGGCCCAAGGAAATGGCTAATTTATGCTGAATGGCAAAAAGAGTGTGCTTCAGACTTCTGTACGCTAACTTTGGGATTCGGTGGTGTTTTTGTTAAAAAAACTTTCGAATTTTGATCTTTTTTAATTTTTTATTAGAACTTAAACCAGTAAGTTATATACAGAGAACATGTATAATAACAATTTGCAAGGATTTGGGATTGTCATTTCTCGATGGAGAAGAAATCACACTTTTGAGATGACTGATTCTTAACACGAATCATACTATCTGATATTGATGTCCCCTCTTGCTCTCCAAATCCTCTTGCCCCTTGTTCATGCACCACGGAACTAAGAGCTACGCAACTTCCTTTGTTTGTAGTAGCTTTTGGTTTACCCTATGTATCAAAAAAGATCTACCACAATGCGTCATTTTCTTTATTATCCAACACAAGTATGCGCTATCAAGGGAGCGGATATGTCAATTTTTGTTGGGTAAATAACGTGTAATAATCACGAAAGAAGGTAGTACATTAGTTGCCGGAGCCAAATGCCATGTTTACCGTACCCTGAAAGTGCTTAGCTGAGTATACTTCTGAAAAGAAATCACTTGTGGATCGGTTTCCTGCACCTTCTCCCACGAATCCCTTCCGGATCCATCTAATTTTCCTTTCAGTAAGGTGCAATGGCAGGTAAGCTGAGAAAGAAGGTAGTGGTGGTGGGAGGGACGGGCTATTTGGGGCAGCATCTTCTCCAAGGATTCACCGACAAAACCACAAGCGAAACGACCTCTTGTTTTCACTACGATTTGGCCTTCACCTTCAACTCCAACCCGTCCCAAAAGCTTCTAGATGCCATCCCCAACTCCGTCTCCTTCCCCGTCGATCTTCGGACTGGCGATGGCTTCGATCACCTTCTCCACACATTCGGCCAGGTTTTTTACCCTTCTTCACTACGCGATTATCCGATATCCCTGTCTCGCTGTTTCTCTTTTCCCGCGCTTCCACTGGCTTGCTTTTTGTGATTCTGTAAATCCAAGCATCAATAGAAGCGGAATATTTGGGTTTCCTCTGTTAGCATTTCTCGTGCGACTGTGATGACTCATTTAGGCGACAGTTTCCTGGCTTTCAAATATGATCGTCAAAATTTGAGTAATCTGAAAAGGTAGATTGAATGTTGGCTTTGTCTGAATAAATACGAACATTGTATTCAGATTTAGATCCACCCTGTAGTGGAACCGAAAAGCCCATCCATGGAGCTGATTTTTTTTTTTTTTACTACCGAATGTTTGTCAAGATCTGCTATTACCAATCCATCCTACGAGATAGGTTCATTTCCATGGGATAATGAACCCTGTTCTGAAGTGCGGACCGCACTGAGCACTCATTAGACCTGCTGTCTTTCTTTGTTTTGATTTTTCATACTTTTCAACCATTGGTGTTAGCTAGCATCTTCATTTAAAACTTTTTTTTTGAAAAAAAACATCTTCACTTGAATTGATTTACATATACTAGATGCCCATGTAGCTTGACTTATTTGGTGAGCAAACCTATTCTATTTTGATTGATAGCCTGACGTAGTGGTGAACTGTGCGGCCATCTCTGTTCCTCGTGCATGTGAAGTTGATCCTGATGCTGCAATGTCAATTAATGTGCCATCTGCTCTTGTGAAATGGCTTGCAAGCTTCAAAGATAACAGCAAACCTCTTTTGATCCATCTCTCCACTGATCAAGGTTAGTACTACATTAATCTGATTCTCATCCTGCATTTTGTTATCATTTCTCAAGGAAATTGAAATGACACCGTGGTGGTGACTGTGTTTTAGCTTCATCCTATATTTTTAACAATGCTTAGTATTTTTTCTATTCCTTTTTCAGCATTTGAATGCAAGAGAAACAAAATATCGTAAACCGAATCAATGGGTTCATTTCCTAATGTGAAAATGAATTACTACATAGGTTCTGTCCAAATGCTGCGAAACGTTTGCATCCTCTTATATAGCTGTAAACATGTTTGCAGTAGTCTGTGCTTTTAAACTAATCTGGTATGTTTTCTTCTTCCTGGGTAAATAGTTTATGAAGGTGTCAAGTCATTCTATAAAGAGGAAGATGATGCTGTTCCTGTGAACACCTATGGGAAGTCAAAGTTGAAAGCTGAGCAATTCATTTCTTCGAACTGGTCAAACTTTGCAATTCTGAGAAGCAGTATCATCTATGGTCCCGAAACCATATCACCCATCTCTAAGTCTCTTCCAATTCAGGTAGGTGTCTAGCTGAGTAAAAGCTGGACCACAAAGATCTATTTTCTTCCTTTTATTTCACATATATACTTATCATCAAATACAATCTGCTTTTGAATTTGAATGTATTTGATATGAAAACGTAGGGTAACAAGAAAAAGAATATTAGTTACCCTCTCTGTCATTAATCGTCGTGTTCACTGACTTTTCATTATTGAAGGTTTGATTACTTCAAATATGATTAATTCTTTTTTACTGAACAAAAGTATGCCCTTTTGTACTCCCTCTTTTTTTTTTTTTTGTTCTGTTAAAATTCAGATTCTCATTTCATAGTGTGGCAATGCTAAACTGAGATAATAGTAATACCCGTAACATTTTAATTTTCCTTTTTTTTCTACCAATTGGATGTTTTATAACCTGTTCTCTCCTGTTTGTTCCCTGCTTCATTATTATTTGCAGTGGATGGACAGTGTATTGTCTAAAGGTGACAAATTAGATTACTTCCACGACGAGTTTCGTTGCCCGGTCTATGTTAAAGATGTAGTGGCTTCGATCATAGCCCTTACAGAAAAATGGTTTTCAGGTATGCCATGTCTCTTGCTTTTTTCTACCTAATCTTGCTGGCGTGTTGATCTATCAGATTGGGATGATCTATGATGTCCGTAGATGGCTTCTGCGTGAAACGCCAGCTTACTAATGTTTTCCTTTCAGAAGGCAAGCAAATGCGGTTATTGCTAAACGTGGGTGGGCCAGATAGGCTGTCCCGTGCTCAGATGGCTGAAGCTGTTGCTCGTGTCAGAGGTTTAGACGTCTCATTGATTAATCCTGTCTCGGCGTCATCGGTTTGTGCCTAACTCCTTCTAGAATCTTTCTATTCTCTCTTCTTTAATTTCTTGTATCTGATGCTCCAGGTTTTGTTGTGATTTTTCTCAGGTTGATCGAGGTGTTAAATCCCCAGCTGATATCTCAATGGACGTTTCTAAACTAACTGAAACACTTGGATTAAGCCCTACTCCATATTATGATGGTGTGAGATTGACCCTCGTGTCTGTAGCCAATTCCTGAAGCTGAGTCCAGCCAACCACAATTTCAGTATGTATCATTTACCTCATTGGCATGCTGCCATCTTCCAGTTCACTGGGCATTTCTCGAAACAGTGTGGATAGAATGGGAAGATCTGCTGCTGTGTACCCAATCGCTTCATTGGTTAATGAATTTTTCAACATGGCGAGGGACTATATGATTATAGCTCCGGGAATGTAGGATGAGGTGAAATTGACTCAATCGAATTGAAGTCAGTCGCAAAGAACCTTGACATGACATGATTGGATTTGAAATTGTTCAATACTACTGTCATTCAAAGATCTTTCTGTTTGATGCTGTTTAGTGCGTTTCAATTGTCTGGTATTTATCAGTATACAAGGAATCCTTGTCAAGTGGATTGTTTTTGAATCAGTTATGTGGTGGATCTAATACTCTGGTGTTGGCATGGTAACATTAATAATTTAATAAACTCGTATAAACTTGCGGGGAACAATGACCTTACACACGTTGGGTTACGTACTGGGAAGAGTAAGTGCAATGAAAAATGGATTATGGATAGGATTGGTATTATTGAAGTACAAATCTAAGTTGCTCGAGAATATTTGGCTCTGCCCTCTTTAACCAGATGCGCGACCTTGCTAATTCAGTCACATTAGTCCCGTAGGTACAAATGGACGCAACAATTACGATTAACTCACGTGTCAGTGTCACCTACTCACCTGCATTTTCTCGTCGTCTCTTTAGGTGGAACCACCTTTCACCCACGTAAAATGAGCTTTTTTCCAACTAAGTTTTAGGCGCGCTCCCGCCAAATTGCCGGTCTTTGTACGAATCATCCTCGAATAATCCACTTTTGAAGACACATGTCACTCTTTCATTTAATAATATTGGAAAAATTCACGATATACCCTGCTTATTTTGTAATTCACAATATACCCCTGTTGGTTTTCGTAATTCAATTTTAAACATGCTTAAATGTTGTCCAAAATTAATGAAACTTTACATGAACGATGCTAAAGTGTTATATTTTGGTCCAATATCAAATTTGAAGTTTTTTAAGCTCATATGTGACATGTGGGACCCAATGAACATGTCATAATTTTCATTGGGTCCCACCAGTAACATGTGAGCTTAAAAAACTTCAAATTTGATATTGGACCAAAATATAACACTTTAGCATCGTCCATGTAAAGTTTATCAACTTTGGAAAACATTTAAGCATGTTTAGAGTTGAATTACGAAAACCAACAGGGGTATTGGAATTACGAAAGAAAACAGGGGTATATCATGAATTTTCCCAATAATATTTTAACCGCATACATATGTTAAGTTATAATTGTTAACTACAGGCCCATTAAAGGAGTTAGCTGCGTTACCTTTATAACTTCAAAGGGCTCTTAGGTGTTGTTCGATGCTCACGAGCAGGAAAAATGAAAAGCTAGAAAACCTGGTTTGAATAAAGCTGTATGTGGTTAGTTAATTATCGGCTGCCATCTATATCATAATCAGCTTTTTGTGGGATCCAAACACTAATATACATATATACATCATTAGAAAATGACACATGTATTATCACGTTTACAAAATAAGATTGATGTACCAAAAATCCTGAAAGAACACAGCCTTAGGGTTCGTTTACTGAACACAACAAATAATCCAATAAAATGATGACTTGTGTTACCTTTGACTGTCTTTTCAAAAAATCGCTGTCATCAAACGGATCCTTGTGAAGTCCACTACGTTGTGAACTAACCATCTTCCATTGCTGTAAGACAGACGGTGGGAGGTCTACATGCACTATCTATATCAAATTGCACTGCAAATGAAATGAAACGTTGTGCTAAGAGGCATAGTTCCCTATAAGGAAAGAAAAAGAAATGAAGCGTCGTCCTTGGGGCAAATTGTACGAGGGCTTTGATTCAGTTTTTCGGTTGGATGAGAGTGGTTACTTGATAGTGTATTTTTTTTTTTTGCAATCAGGTTACTTGATAGTGTATTTTAAAAGTAATATAAAATTGGGTAAAAGAGGTTGATAGTTAAAATTTGAATGCGTTCCACTGCCGCATTCAAAAGACAGTATTTTCTGTGTTTACAAAAAGCTACATTAATCCTATTGCAGGCGAATCAAACTCTAACAGGTGTAATAAAGTGTATTTTTTACTGACATTTAGTTAACACAAATCCAATAAAAAGAAGACAGGTGTCTCCAGTTTTATTATATAAGGGATTAATCTATCACTCGTGCCTATCGAACGAAGCCTTAGGCCGCGTTCGTTCAGCACGTCTGAACCATTAATCTCATACTTTTACTTTTTGATTTTGTCATGTGACAGTTTATTATTTGTTAAAATCTAACTCAATGTATATGTGTCAGTTAGTTATTTGTTAACTAGGGGTAGATTAAAGGAAAAGCTTGGTTTGTTGAAAACTCAGAACAGCCCCTTAGGACAGCTATGCTTGTGTGGGTCCAGTTAATTTAAATAATTCAATAGACAAGTAACAAGTGTCACATTAATATAAAAAAAATAGAATGCCGTGAAAGAAAGCGACCATAAACTAGTACCAGAGCGGGATCCACGTAGCCGAGCCTTCTATATACCGTGAAACAGCACAAGGCCGCATCTATAGCTAGTTTTTTCATTTTGTTTGATACTTCTTGTAATCTAATTGTCTTTGCTATTGACTATATCCATTAGAAAGACCAAATTTTCACTTTTAGATTTTAGTTGTAATTTTTGACAAAATAGTCAACTAGTAAAAATGTTGGTATGTTGGTGTACATTTTCTACAATAAAAATAATGATTTTAAAAAGAAAATTCCAAAGAGTTACTATATGTGCACATGTAAATGAATAATAATAGACATACATGGTTAATTATATTGATGTATTGTACACTCATATTCTAATCGTTGTAAATAGCGGGCCAACAAGTCATGGATAATTAACAAATACAGAACAATAGCTCATACAAAAAAAAAAGTGGCAGACGTAGAACTATGAGTTAAAGGTGGTGTCTACAAGTATTATATAATGTATGTAAATAATAATAAATTCTATTAAAATATGAATCAATTAATATATATAATTTATATAAATAATAACATATATCATTTATAATTTAATTTAATATTAATATAAATAATATATAATTTATATAATTGTTAATATACATTATATATAACTTTTGTGAATATATATATTATAGTTTAAAAATAATTTATATAATTATAAGCATTTGTTTATATATTATTATACAAACTTAAATATATATTATATATAATTTATATATAGATACTATAAGATTTAAATAAATATTAACAATTTATATATAAAAATATTTTAAATATTATTAAATAAATACTTATTCAATATCAAAACCAAAAAAAAACAATGGGAATCTACTCCATTTCTAAGGTTTAACTAAATAAACTTCTTGATACAGGGGACTCCGTTTCGTTTACTCTGTATTTGATTCCATTCGGTTTCCTGTAGGCGAAGTAGACGGCCCCTTAACTCTTATCTCTGGTCATTTTTTATTTCGAAGTTGTCCTTTCCCTTTTTCTATTGACTGTTTGGGCGAATCACCTATAGTTAGTTACTCTTTGAGATTAGCATAACACTCTTGGTTGCTTAAAGAGAAAATTCACATCATACCTCTAAAATTTTTGTAATTCACAATATATTTTAGGGAAAATTCACGATATACCCCTGTTTTCTTTCGTAATTCACAATATACCCCTGTGATTTTTGTAATTCAACTTTATACATGCTTAACTGTTGTCCAAAATTGATGAAACTTTACATGAACGGTGCTAAAGTGTTATATTTTGGTCCATATTTTGGTCCAATATCAAATTTGAAGCTTTTTAAGCTCACATGTGACCTGTGGGACCCAATGAATATGTGACTGTTCATTGGGTCCCACATGTCACATGTGAGCTTAAAAAACTTCAAATTTGATATTGGACCAAATATAACACTTTAGCATAGTCCATGTAAAGTTTCATCAATTTTGAACAACATTTAAGCATGTTTAAAGTTGAATTACTAAAATTATAGGGGTATATTGTGAATTACGAAAGAAAACAGAGGTATCTCGTGAATTTTCCCTATATTTTAAAATAGGTTCACAGGATACCCCTAAAAGTTTTTGAAATTCATAAAATACCCATAATCCTTGGAATGACCTTAAATAGTGACTATTTTATCCCTAGCTTACGTTATGTTTCAAGTTCATAATATGTCCATTTTCATATTCAGGTTCCTTTTATTAATTTTTTTTTTTAAAAAATTAAAACTAAAATTAAAATAACTAAAATATATATAAAATTGAAATAAAATTAATAATTCTTAAATATTAAATATATGCAAATCTTCAAACAAATTATAAAATTAAAAAACTTACTTTTTAATAGATCTTACTTCAATTCAAAGATAACACATTAATTTATAATTCACAATATATAAATTTTAATACCATATAATTAATTGAATAAAAACAATAAATATGTAATTAAATTGATATATGAATCATATCTAAAAAATTATATAAATATAAATATTTAATCTAATATTTTAATAGCATACAAAATTATATTATTAAAAGTTTTATTAATAAATGTATGTAGTATTATCATAAAATTTAAACTTTTGTCCTCTTTCCTTTCTCCAAATAATACTGTACGTACTATCACTTTTTTACAAAATAGTAAATTCTTTTAGAAGCTACAATTTTTTATTTAAAATATATAAATTGAATATTTATTAGATATATTAAAATTTATTTTCCCTGTTTTCTCAGTTAGGGTTTTACTAATTAACTGTTTTATACTATAATCTTAGAGATAGTATGAATAGTATAAATAAAAAATTAAATTTTTGATAATATTTTTTATATACTTATAAAATTACATATATGTTTTTATATAATACTTATCATTAATTTGTTTGAATTATTGTGTATATTTAATAATTATAATTATTAATTGTATTTTAATTTTATTATGTTTTAGTTATTTTTAAAAAAAATTGTATTATTTATATTCATCAGACACCCTAAATAAAAAAAACTTGCATATTGTGAATTTGAAACATTATCTATAATGTCAGCCGTAAAACACTTTAAGGATTAGTGGTATTTGATGAATTTTTAAAAACTTTTTAGAGGTATTTTATGAACCTATTTTGAAATGGTGCATATTGTGTATCAAGTATCAATAAGTCTTGGCAGATCGAGTGGGGTCTAGCTCCCCTGAAATTTTTCAAAATTAGTTAAATGTCCTTATGATTTTTTTGAAAAAAATATAAATAACATCATATTTTTTTATAATTAACAAAAATAACATCATGTTTTTAAACAATGATAGTATTAAAAAAAAATGTCCTTCAAACAAAATTTCTAGATCCATTATATATTATTAAAAATAGCTATATTACATGTACATATAATAAAAATACATTACTCATATACAAATATTATACATCAAAATAGTATTTCAATATAATTATTTAGGGAAAATTCACGAGATACCCCTGTTTTCTTTCGTAATTCACAATATACCCCTGTGATTTTAGTAATTTAACTTTAAACATGCTTAAATGTTGTCCAAAATTGATGAAACTTTACATGGACGATGCTAAAGTGTTATATTTTGGTCCAATATCAAATTTAAAGTTTTTTAAGCTCACATGTGGCCTATGGGACCCAATGAACAATCACATATTCATTGGATCCCACAGGTCACATGTGAGCTTAAAACTTCAAATTTGATATTGGACCAAAATATAACACTTTAGCATCGTCCATGTAAAGTTTCATCAATTTTGGACAACATTTAAGCATGTTTAATGTTGAATTACGAAAATCACAAGGGTATATTGTGAATTACGAAAGAAAACAGGTATATCGTGAATTTTAATAATTGGGAAACAGTTTCAGCCTGCTCAACTTTCGACGACCCCGGTAACTGAGCTCTTCTACTAATCATCTTGTCTAGGTTGGTACGCCTGTCGCAATCCCTGCCGATCTTTCCTGTTGTTTTATCAATTTACTTTTGGAATCGGTACTAGCGTCTTTCGCCTGTTGGATGATCCAATTTCTGAACCAGATTCCCATTTTTATCAATCTATCTTGTTTCAATAGGCGAGATTAGGGTTGATTAGATTTCTTTCGCTTTGGATTTAAGGTGAATTATCCTTGCTAGTCATCGTCTGATTAGAGGCATTTTTGAATCACAGTGTTTCGAGAAGAGTAAGAAGAAGCATGGGAGGAGGGGCGAGCACGGGCACGGCGATTTCAGGAACAAAGTATGGAGTCTGAGTGGAGGCCCTTACTGTCGTCCCAAGCATTGGAAGCGTAATACCGCCTTCGCCCTGCTTGGCATCTTCGCCGTCTGCGTCCCTATTGCCATGAAGTCCGCAGAGCTCGAGGTTTCCTGCTCCCTCCCTTTCCTCCTCGCTAATACATACATTTCCACAGCTAGCGACTAAATCGTTTCCGAGTGGTTGATTGTTGGGAGGCTATCTGAAAATAATGTTTTAGGATTAACACCATGTCCCTTTGAACAGAGATGAGAAATAGAAATTAGTGTAATATAAGAGAATAGAAGATGTAGCAATGCTTTTACAATTATTAAGATTGAAGGTGATATACCACATTGTGGAGTGTGTTTCATTCACGTGGTTCTCGATCAGCCTGCCTGGGATTTTGAAATGCATTGTTTGTGTTTACCTTCTTAATGCTTCTAGTTTAGAAAGAATGATCTTTTGCCCGCTAGTCTATAGATATATTCATTAATGATTAGAGGAATAGTTTTTCTTATACTACTTTTAGAGGGAGACATTGGCGGATGCATTCTATTGCATCTTACAAGAGCCTTTGAAGGGGCATTATATGAGGTGTAGGTTTGCAGATGTGGTATCTGTATGTCAGTATATCCAACCTTTAATCCATGTAAAGATTGGTTTGGTTGGCAAGTAAAGTGATCTGTTGATATAGTGCCTCATAATGTCCATGTTGAAACACTCCAATGGTATTAGCCCCCTGTTTGCTATCATTTAAGGTCCTTCGGTGATTTAGAAATGTAAAGAGAGTGAGACCTAGGTCTAATTGGCAAGGAGAGTAGTTTGTGTAACATGTATCGAGACTGCTAGAGAGTTGACCAATACTGTCTAAGATTCAACCTGATAGTGATATCTATTCATTGAAGCTTAGACATAGGAATATTGGTGTGAAATAGGCATTCAAACTTTCAATTCGATCTTTGGTGTAAGTTTGGTCCGCAAACCTGCTTTTCCCCTTTCTTTTAATGGTTCTTCCTCATCAGATGGAATTATTTTTCAAGGTCCACGCTAGAAGAGGCAATTCTCACTTTATTATGTTACTTGTACATTCTTGAACCCTTATATTTCTCTTTTTGTCCGTAGTTTCAATTTCCAAATTTTCATAGGGACCTTTATAGAAGCTTTTTGGCCTTCTGGTTTCTGTAATATGTCCTTTTGGATTTGTTAAGGCATTTCTGAGAAAAGGCGAGGCCAAAGAAGCTAGTCTAAAAGATTAGGGAGGGGAAGGGGCTAGGTATGTTTAGGAAATCGTCAATGAAGTTATAATAAGTAATCAGATCAAGATCAAGATCTGGTAAGGACATTTGCAGGATGGACCACTTCAATTGGTAGTCCTTATATCTACTTTCCTCCATCTGAGGCTATAAAGTTATCATGAGGACCTTTTTACAGTGAATGGTCATTCTCTTATAAAGAATTTGACTATGCATGAGTTATTAATACTTATTTTTTTAGTTTAGGATTTATTTTCGCCCGCCCCTTTCTTACTTTCTTTTTTCTTGTGCAATTTTAATGTCTCTATCCATGAGTTGATCAAAGTGTATGTTCTGCCAATGGTCTGTAAGGGGGCTGATTGTCGTTCATTGTTACATTATTGATTTTTGTCACTTCAGAAGTGGAAAATTATGGCAACTCATTTGATGATCCAGTGATGTAAATGTTGATGATGGCATTCTAGACTTTTCTCTATTTATTGTATGTCTATTTAATTATCATAAAGCTTGGTGTCGATGATCCAGTGATGTAAATGCTTTTTTTGATTCTCGTAATGATCCTTTTCTGCAGCAAAGACCTCACATGCCTGTCCGTCCAATTCCGTCACAGATGTGGTGCAAGAACTTTGGGAACAAAGAATATTAGTAAAGCATGCGTGTTTATCTATCCAACTGGTAATGAGGTGTTTATCTGCTTCTTGGAACTTTCGGTTCATGTCACAGGATGTTTTGTTATAAGAGGTTGACTTGCCTTAATGGCTTACTTTTCAATAATATTGATTCACAAATAATCAGTCGAAATATTTTTCTTCCAGTCATCATGTTCCGATGCTTTTTTTGGTTAGTGGTAATCCTGTGCTGTTGATGGGTGGGTGTGGATATCTATTGCTCCTCACGCACAACCTTTGTTGGTTGTTTCACCATACGAATATTTCAATTTCGAGTATCTGTGTTGTGATTTTATTTCTTGAAAGTGACTATCGGTTCTCCCCCATGCAAAAATCCTTATCTTCATGTTCTGACCCATGGCAGACTTTTATTTGGAGGTATCAACTGGCTAAAATGAGGTTCGCCAGAAAACTGCACAGGTGCATTGTAAATAGAAAGCTACTCGTGTATACTATACAACTTTGGCAGCTGCCTGGAACTGGCTGTATGGAATAGGGTTCCTTTTTTATCCTTGAAATTCTGCTTGTTATTAGTGAACTTGACGTTATACGCTAGAACTTTGGTTAAATAAATATACAACTCTGTTGTTAAACTATTAGAGCAGTTATTGATTGTACATAAGTAAAAGAGGCGAGTATTTTGAAAGAGTTGGCGAATCGTAGGTTTCCTAAGTTACCATAAATATTAAATACACATACATATGTGTATACTAATAAGCATATTCCTTCCACTAGGCGTGTAGGAGCTAAGAGCTCAATTTTAGAAGCTATCTCTTCCACTAGCATTGCACCGCTAGTGGTGATTTTAATCTTCTGTTCATGTCATTTAATTGCCTTTTAATTCCATTCATTTGTAATCCAGTCATTCCGCGTCTTATTATTCCCAGACCAGTACAAGCATTAGATGCCCTGAATGCTTGATTTGTTTGGATAGGTGTCCTCCAGCTTTTTGCCCTACTTTGAATGATGAATAGACCTGAACCCATCATCAATCCTGTTCTTAATACAGAAGTTCTTTCTTTTCGGCATGAGGTAGTGTTGCAATTTTTGTTTATCCGGTTTTGCAGATAAAAGATGCCTTTTCAATATATCAGATGTGAAGTGAACGGCTCAAGTGATTAGGTCAAATTGACAGTTTTCTTTTCGTGTTTATTTGGGAGAACAAAATTATCCTGAAGGATGCTTCTTTTGCCTCAAGATATACATCAGACACTTTTTATTACCGCAAAGCTGTCTGCTGATATGCTTTTCGCTTCTTACCTGGAGACCCAAAGCCAAATTCCATCTTTGTTAGAGTATTCTTTTACGGAAAAAAGTTGAGATACCAAATAGTTTCTTCAGGTTTACCCAACGACTATACAAATGGGTATGTTTGAGGTCAGTGTTGTTGGTAACTTTTTTGGATAGCATTTTGATTGAAGATGATATTAACTTTTTAAAACTTGTTTTTTTTGGTGGTTTCCGTGTTCTATAGTTTCTCTAGTCTATGAGTAAAACAAATGATAGTATCTTGACCTTTTATGAGTAATGTGACAAAGAATATGACTTTTGTAGATAAATGAAAATTTAACAGCTGATTATTTATCTTCACATCCAAACATCTTTTAGCCAACCAATAACAAACAAATCAATGTGCTAAAACCTATGACACTGCAGCAAATTGTAAAAACCAAAACCACTTAGAAGCAACAAAATAGGGTCTAAAAATCAGTGAGTCTTGGCTACATGACATAGCTACATAAAGAGGAGAAGGGAGCAGCGGCGTGCGTCAGTTTACTCTTTTTTTTTTCTTTTTCTTGCATACGCGCGACGTAGGGTGATGAGTTTTGTTTTTTAATTTTTTTCCTTTTTCTTACTTAATCATAAAAATTTAAAATGTTATAATTTTTAATATATAAGTCCAAAATGAAAAAAAAATTATATTATTGTTCATCTAAATTCGAGCTTTTCAAAACAAGACCAGTCATAGATATGTTTTGACAACTTTTAAAAAAAAATATTTTTACATATATACCATGATATTTTAATATGAGGATGTATGTACATATTTTAATGTGAGAATGTACATGTTTTAATGTGACGATGTACATGTTCAAATGTGAGAATGTACATGTTCTTTAATGAACATTTGTACATGTTTGTATGGTCATATGTACATGTTTGTATGATCGTCTGTACAAGTGTTCTTCCTTATATGTACATGTTTTAATCTAAGGATGTACATATTTAATGATTCATACAGGTTTATATGACTATCTATATGTTTTTAATACGAGGATGTACATGTCTTTACGTGAAGATGTACATGTTTAAGTGAACATTTGTACATGTTCGTATGACCATCTGTACAAGTTTTCTTTTATGTTTTGTTCACTATATATGTAAAAATAAGATTTTTTAAAAGTTGTCAAAATATATCCATAACTGATCTTGTTTTGAAGAGCTTGAATTTAGATGAACAATGATATAATTTTTTTTCGTTTTGGACTTATATATTAAAAGTTACACCAATTTAAAGTTTTTATAATAAAAAAGAAAAAAAATTAAAAAAAAAACAAATGAACACAAGGTGTTATAAATAAAAAAATAGAAAAAAACCAAACCGCGCGCCTGGATGTAGGCATTGCCGGCTACAGTAACCTGTAGCTAAGTATTTGCGCCTAAAAATATACTACCTCCGTCCCATATTGATCTTCCTGTTTGTTTTTGACACGTTTTTCCACTTCAATATTAAACTATAAGATAAATGAATTTTACAAAATAAATTTCTACAACATGTAATTTTTCATGTGAGGATTTCATTGCAAAACTTAGATTTGTAAAATTATATTATCTTATATGTTAAATATTGAAGTCAAACGACATGCTCAAATAATGGATGAAGGTCAAATAGGGACGGAGGGACGACCCTTCACCAATGGGTGTAGTTCTCTGTTGACAGACTCTTGTTTCTACCCTTCACCAAAACCGCACATTCAAAATGTACATACCTGACGCTCCCGTGAATTTGATTGGTGAATCTCTAGCTGCTGGGTGAGTTTTTTCTTTTATTGAAGTTTATTGCATGTCAAGTAGTAGCTAATTATCGCTACATGACAAGTCGCTGAAAATGGCTCTTCGGTTAAATTACTAGATAGAACCAAA
>CM041776.1:308922571-308987288 GCA_023374045.1 Limonium bicolor | reverse complement strand
CTGGTCAACTTGTATATTTTAGTAATTGGCCAAAAGTATAAAAGAAATTAATTAAGAAAGACTTTGAAAGGATTAGAAGTAAAAATACAAGTTGAGAACTTATTAGTAAAATAGAATTAAAAGAAAACTACGGGTAAGGAATGTAAATAACACATTTTTATGTGTTTATAAGGTTAAGAAATTAAATAGGATTTAGAAACAAGTTGTAAAAGAAACAGAGTTAAGACGGGGTTAAACGAGACCCGTATATACTTAACGTATACGAGGGGTATACCCGTAATTTAATAAGTATAGGAGAAATCAATACTTAAAGTGTTTTAAAGAAAATACAAGTTATATTGGAAAGAGAAATAAATACGTATGATACGGAGTATCATACGGACGTGTATGAAATTTTTGGTATATATGAATAGTAGTTGTATACGTGAATAGTATCTGTATACATGAATAGGAAATATGTATACGTGAACAGTAAAATACAAGACGTATACATGAATAGTGAAATATGGTGAATAGTAAAATATGAGGCATATAAGTGAATAGTAGAATACGAGACCGTATAAATGAATAGTGAAATATGGATGATAGTAAAAATACGAAAACCTAATACAAGGTCCGTATAAGTCTAAAGTTGCTAACTGTGCAACCAAATAATTGTTAACGACGTTAGTATGTTAATGAATTTAATTGAGCTTGAAAACGCTCCTAAATGAACGAACCCGTTTAACGGTAAACTATTATACCCGGGTTAACCTAGAAAGAGGTTTAAGTAAGTTGAAAAAAGAACCAAATTAGTTCTAAGACAACAGGATACTAATACTAGTTCTTGTTACAGATCTAGATAGTCGGAGGCATTTGGCGGATTAGGCGAACGTGATATTAAGAGCTAGCCAATCTCCGGTGTACGGTATGGAATTCTTGTAGCTTGCTTGCTAACGGGGTCTACCTCGGTTTGTGTGCTATGTGTTATTATGATACGACCAAACAAGATTAAGCATGAAACTGATCTACTGTATTGTTATTGTGTGTCCATTGTACCCTAACACGACTTGATTTAGAGCTTGTTCATTAATTATGTTTAGTAACAATTGTATAAGGTTATAAATACTCCCCGCTGTTAGTTGGTTAATACCGAGAGAGGTTTAACTAACAATTTGTCAATGAGACTTCAACTAACTGGAACTTGGGAGGAGAGGAATCCGGGACTGACTCCGGTCATGCATGTTTAGGTTAGGAGGTCGGCATCTGTATCAGATCCATCTTCCACATATGGCTCGTCTACGACTTGTCGCCTAGGGTCGACAAACAGACCCGACCATCTCGAGTGAACAGTTCGAGGTGGGAGGCAAATTCAGGAGGCGCGGGAGGGTCAAGCCTACATCCCTCATAACTCAAGAATTAATGTTTATTAACCCAATGGAGCTAATAACTCGTTGGCTAGGGTTACCTTGACCCGACAAAAATAAACAATTCAGTTAGAGAACAACCAGTTCTTTTAAGAGAACGGTTTACACTTATAAGGTATGGTCAAACACGAGAACTAAACAATTCTCAGGCTCGGGAGTTAGGAATCTAACTTACTCATTAATGGGTGTCCATTACGACGTTCGATTTATTGGAACTGTGAATGTTTCACATGGGTGTGTTGTTTGTTAGCGTACTTCTTATTATTATTTGTATGAATAATCAACTGCATTTACGACAAAGTAGTCATGTGTAGCCCTGTTAGTTTGTGGGTTGCACGTCTTCTGTACCAGCAATGTGCTGAGCCCCTTGGGGCATGTGATTTAAACTTTGCAGGTAGGTGTCGGACGAGGACTCAACCTGAGAGTAGGAGCGGGTAGAGTACTTCGGGTTGCTTTTACATTTGTTACGCGAGTTGTGCATGTACACTCGTTTAGTAAACAGATGAGATGTTAGTATGATGTATTAGGATATGAGATACTCGGTATAAATTGTGGTTTATGGATTGTATTGTATAGATGCTCGAGTAATTATCCGTTTAGTCAGACCGTGACTTGTAAGAGAATAGGCCTAGTTAGTCACGTGGGTGACTAACGGCGGTAACACCAAATTTAGTATTTTTCCGCTGCGTTGTTAATGAACGAGATGAACTTAGGGCGACGATCACTGTATTTGGAGATGGGGTGTTACAAAAAGTGGTATCAGAACTACGCTCTGATGACTGGAAATTACCGAGCTTAGGAATTACCGAGTTAGGAACTTTAGACTTTGGGATAAGGGTTGAGTATTAGTGCGAGAGGTGCGTTAGTTTGGATTCCCTGATGTGTATCGGATATCTATAATACCTGACCCACCCTCCGCGCCCCTGATTCTAAGATACCGTAAAAGAACGCTAGAGAGATGACAAGTTTTCTCTTACTCGGGAAACCCAATCTGGCAATTACTTAGCATTATGCAATACGAGAAGCACCTCGTTATGCAATAGTCTTTCAAGACTTGAAGGTCCTAATTGGAACGTAACGTTGAAATAGGTGCTACCAACGAAACCCTACCAATGAGATAATAATAATTACCGGCAACTTGGGTCGACATGTACGCAGTCGATATAACCCCGTCATACCAGTAAGAAGAAAAGTACTACGAGTGCAATGGGAGGACAAGAGAAGCGAAAAAACACCGGACAACAATCCAAGGGAGCAATAACAGCGGGATAATACCGCGCAAGAGCATAGGGACTACATAAAAGTCAATTATGCAGCAGGTAACTCCAAACTTATACAAAAAAGGGGGTTGCAAAGACCTAACTGCAATAGCTCAGACGACTACGGATGCATATGAAAGTCATACTCCAAGATAGGACTACAACGTAGTGCCTAAGGAGAGTCAATACTCTCGATAACCTAGACGAAGGTGTGGAAATGAGAGTGAGAACCAAGGTGAAAGCAAAAGAAAAAGGGGTCCCCTCAGAAAGAGGAATACCCTAATAAGTAACTATACAATCAAAAGCAGTCAGGAAGCTACCCAGATAATCAATAAACCAAAGCCAAAAAGGGCAAAGAAGGAGTCTCATGGACTACCACCTTCATGGAGTTTAGGAGAATGTACCATTACCGACGTACACAGTACCGATAGCCCATCTTGCATGGCGCACTTGCATTGGCAAGTGCTGCCTCAATGAAGCTATATGGGAAGCCGTGAAGACCAAATGGAAAAAAACACGGATATAATACATATTAACACCGGATTACAAATCCTTAAGACTGAGGAGTGAAACATTGGGAGGGCCTGACGGCCTGACCATGACAACTAAATCAATACACCAGTCAGCAGGGAGCTGGACTTGGTCAGGAAACTAAACGACGTGGGCACCAACAACAACAACCGACACTACAGGTAAGAACATAAAACCGAAACCAAGCCTAACCTTGAATGGAAGAACCGAGGAGATTACTCAACAATGTGAGCAAGACCAGATGTAAGTAATAACCTACAAGGAAGGTATTACGACATACAATGAAGACGGATGACATAACAACTTTCAATAAAAACAGGATGAACTCCCAGAATAATACCATTAACAACACTCTTCATTGAAGATGTTGATAAACCCCAGAAACAGAATCAGAGAAAACAAATTTAAGCAATGACCTACCTAGGATCAAAGACGTGCAATCACAAAAGTGAGAACCTCAAAAGGACTACACCATAGAGTTGGTATAGTTGAGCAGAAAAAGACTCATAAACGATGGTTAGTATTGCTTGCCTAACTCGTTAACACCCAAGCATGATTAGTCATTAACGGGTGGCGTAGTCAATGAAAGTTGAACAAAGTATTGACATGGCAGCACATGATAGTCAGGGTAAATATCCGACTTAGACACCGGAAGGCAGAGTCCTAATGAAAAATAATCCTTAATTGCTAAAAGACGCAGGTCTATGAGAGCGAAGGTATTGTCACAGACACTGATTAACATCGGATTACCTTAGCGAACTTCCACACCAGGAAGCGAGATACAACAACTTATTGTGAAACCCAGTAGTACATCCAATGATGTGACCCAACATCGACAGAGTTTAGAGAACAAGAGAATTACGTGGATAACCTACAGATGATTAAGAATACAACAGTGAACCGAACACCGGCTCACATTTGAGACTAACCAAGCATTAAGGGCCTACGAGCCAAGGATGTTAAATATATCAGAGCTCGAGGAGTAGGGAAGCATAAAAAGGCTCATCTAGGCCATGAATGAACTACAACTCGTACATACGAGTGGTTATGAAAACATATACTAAATTGAGGAGGAATTGCTAGAAAAGGGCACCAATGAGAATAGAGAGATGATTCAATGACGGAGGTGGAGAACGAACCACTCCTTTTAGGGTGGGGATACCTCTCCTTGTTGTGAGGCCTTGAGTGGGAATAAACCCCTCGAAATGGGCTTTCACTTATTAGAGATAGAATACAACCTACAAGTATACCTGAAATTTGAAGCAATTATCTTTGAGCTAAATGATTACAATCTTACAGTATGATGCGACAACCGCCTTACATCAAACCTGGGGAACTCCCAGTGTGTTTACACCAGAAAGGGATTGAAAATAAGACAAGACGTTGAAGTAAAACGATTGAAGAATTGTGCCATCAATGGGAAATATAAGACAGTTAAAGCTATTTCGGTAGTGGAGGCCGTGAGAATAATACCGTCAGGTAGATTAGGTTACGGTGCACAGCAAAGCAACCACTATATATAAGCCATCAAATATTGACACGAAAGCAATCAAATTTATGAATTAAAACCTGATATAAGTAGAGTGATGAAATGGGAGACAGACTGTGCAGTAACGCCAATAGTCTAGACCATGTGATGAAAGATTTCACAGGAAGCACACTGTCCATTTTGTAAGGGACTAGAAGTGCATTCCTAGTGGATCGACATGAGAAATGAGATAAGAGGCTCTAAGGAAAGAGACCTCACGTTACTAAAGGATCGAGTCCGTACTAAATACAGAAGGTATAATGTAGTTATGAACCCAGTAGATGGATGTTCCTTGATTAAGTTCAAGAAGAACGACATGTGTGTTATCATGGAATAATGAAATAGGAGATCGACAACAGAATACTTCACAAATTAGCTGTAACTACTTAAACGAGATGTGGGACGACCACACTCCAAAGGAGCTTGTGGGCCTGATGGACTTATTTATAAGTTAGTCGGGTAAGTAGCAATGTATCAGTAAGGTACCCCATATTTGTAAACGAGTAGTGTAAGGAACGCGAGAAGTAGTCGACTTCGTACGACAGTCAGCGATGCAAACTCACACCTGAACAACAAGTCACCGAGAACAATTGAGGAGGAAAAAAAAACTCAGTTAAACCAATGAGATTAAAAGAGTCAGAGAACTCATTCCAGGAGGAAACAATTAAGAGTTATGAAGTGCGAGAAGCACTGATAAGTAAGTATAAACAGTTTATATGTCTCAAGACTTTCGAGGAAACTGTAAAGAGCAATAAGCAATAAACAGTAAGCCCACATAATACAGAAATCTCAGACTGAGGGTCAGATAAAAAAAGGAAACAATTCAGACGCGGGAACACGCAATAACAGCACGAACATCAAATCTCCAAAGAACTCGATAGACAAGTTATAACTCATTGAGACCGTGTATAGATAAAGATACCACGCGTCCATTAGGAGACCTTTATTCTTAAATTATAAGGATACAAGGAGTTGTAAACTTATTGAAGAGGATAAAAAGGGCAAACTAAGCCCCAAGATTATCAGAGTCGCGTAGCAGAAGCTAGTGGACCATATCTTAAAGGTTTGATATACCTAGCAAAAGAGAAAAAGAAAGGTTGTGTCTCACATCTTCTAGTCGAATAAAATATACGACTTATCTACCAAATACTTTGGAGCCTTAGAGGCTACACTGGAACCCAGTTGTAAGATTGGTATAAACACCAATAAGAATCCTTGATACAAAGACTAAGCCATTACCATGGTGAAGCCAATATGGCAGCCCATGGATGATCACAACGGGTTAGCGCCACCAGAAGTAATGGTGCCTAGGGGTAGACCGTGCAAGAAGAGACCCAACACCAAAGACAAGTCTGAACACGAGCATGTTGGTATTGGGAAATGAGGGCATCGATATGTCGAAGCCAATCTCAGTGACACCCGCTTGTACAGGAAAGTCAAGCTGAACACTGACCGTCAATGCAGCATCGCCAATGGCAGCGATGGTCATCAAGGTGACTAAGTCAAACTGAAGAAGGGTCGTTGATACAGCTAAATCAATCGCATCGATGGTCATCGGTGCCCCAATACACATTCAATCCCTTTTCACTATCTCTGTACTGGCTTGAGTTCCGTCTTGAACTACTCCATTTCATTGCAAGTTATAGAGAAATAGAGGGGGATGGAAACTATGGTTTCTGAGCTATCGTAGATTGAGTATACAACGTTGAAACTGAATGGAAAATGGTGAGACATGCATGTCTGGATGAGTTGACAACTAGAGTGGATTGATGGTTGGAGTGAGTGGAAAAGGATTGGTACGATAGATAGTATGCACGCCTGGACTGGTTTGGCGACGGGTTTGCACCTCTTAGTCATTGAATGGAATTTCTAGATTTTGGTCTTATTGTGTGCACTGTATACAATATAGTTATTATTAGCTTTGCACCTAGCGTTGGCTTTATGGCGAGTGGCCTAGTGGACCTGCCGTTACGAGATGATCATGGTATGATATGCTGCCCGCATCAGAGGTCTATATTGCATTTGTGAGCGGCCAAAGCCACTTTGTACGACTAGAGACAGCAGTTGAATGCCCCGTCCTGGAGTTGATACCTAAGTGGCGTGGTTGGCACGATTCGAGGTTACGGATTGTGAAGCTGTGTACCGTGAGTGACACACCCATTGGCTAGAGCTGTTTCCTCCTAGGGACCATCTTATGGAATTGATATACTTGATTGAGGCCCACAATTTTGTAATTATAATTAAATGTAGATGTAATTATATGTCATAGTACATTGACAACAATATTCCTATAGGGAAAATTCACGATATACCCCTGTTTTCTTTCGTAATTCACAATATACCCCTGTGATTTTCGTAATTCAACTTTAAACATGCTTAAACGTTGTCCAAAATTGATGAAACTTTACATGGACGATGCTAAAGTGTTATATTTTGGTCCAACGTCAAATTTGAAGTTTTTTAAGCTCACATGTGACCTGTGGGACCCAATGAATATGTGACTGTTCATTGGGTCCCACAAGTCACATGTGAGCTTAAAAAACTTCAAATATGATATTGGACCAAAATACACTTTAGCATCGTCCATGTAAAGTTTCAACAATTTTGGACAACATTTAAGCATGTTTAAAGTCGAATTACTAAAACCATAGGGGTATATTGTGAATTACGAAAGAAAACAGGGGTATCTCGTGAATTTTCCCATTCCTATATTGTCTTCTTATAAGTCAAGAGTATGAACATATGCTAATTGATTATGGATATTCTTAATGATTGATAGCCCATTAATTGAAAACACAAAAATCAAAGGCATGTAGTTTTTTTTTCCAAATGCAAATTTAGAACTATAAATGAATCGAACACCATCATATTTCTAGTTTTTCGACTGTCTCAAAGGCATGGAACTTTTTGACTAAATGCAAATTTATAACTGTAAATGAATCGAACACGATCAATATTCCTAGATTTTCGACTATCCCAAAGGCATAGAATTTTTTGCCTGAATGCAATTTTAAAGAGTAAAATGAATCTAAATGTCATCCATATTCCTAGATTGTCGACTACCTCAAATGCACGGATTTTTTTGCCTATATGCAAATTTAGAAATGTAAATGAATCAAACACCATCAATATTTCTAGATTTTCGACTATCTCAGAGGCAAGGATTTTTTTCCTAAATGCAAATTTAAAGTGTTAAAATGAATCTAAACGCCGTTTATATCTCTTGACCTCTTTTCACTTGTATTTGTTGAGCTTTTTTACTTGTCTGTTCCACCTTCTCGCTAAGTGGATTATAAGACCATCCAACATTTGTCTAATGTTAAGGCATGGGATTTTTTGTCTAGAAAATTTTTATATTTTTAAACGAATCTAAACGCTATCAATATTTTTGACCTCTTTTCACTTGTATTTCTTGAGCTCTTTTCACTAAGTGGATTATAAGACCGTCCACTGTTTGTTGGATTTTTAAGGCATGGAATTTTTGCTTAAATGCTAATTTTAAATTTTAAAATGATTCTAACATCATCCATATTTCTTGACCTCTTTCCACTTGTATTTCTTGAGCTCTTTTTACTTGTCTGTTCCACCTTCTCGCTAAGTGGATTATAAGACTCTCCAACATTTATCTTATTTTTAAGGCATGGAATTTTTTGCCTAAATGTAAATTTAAAATGATTTTAAACGCCATCCATGTTTCTTGACCTATTTTCCCTTGTTTTTGTTGAGATCTTTTTACTTGTCTATTCCACCTTCTCGCTAAGTGGATTATAAGACCGTCTAGTGTTAATCTGATTTTTAAAGCATGGAATTTTGTGCCTAAATGCACATTTAAAAAATTTAATTCACCATCCATATTTCTTGAGCTCATTTCACTTGTATTTCTTGAGCTCTTTTACTTGTTTATTCCACCTTCTCGCTATGTGGATTATAAGACCGTCCAGTGTTTGTCTGATTTTTAAGGCATAAATTTTATTTGCCTAAATACAAATTTTAAAATATAAAATGAATATAAGCACCATCCATATAACTTGAGCTCTTTTCACTTGCATTTCTTTAGCTCTTTTTACTTGTTCATTTTACCTTCTCGCTAAGTGGATTATAAGACCATCTAGCATTTGTTTGATTTTTAAGGCATGGATTTTTGTGCCTAGATGCAAATTTAAGAATTTAAAATGAATTGAACACCATCCATATTTATTGACCTCTTTTCAGGCTTAACAACTATAATTTTTTATTAATGAAAAAAGAAACCGAACCACCAGAGGAGTTGAAAACCCCCCTTGGAAACGTTAAATTCTAAAGTTTTTTGAAGATGAGGCGGTGGAATTTTTTGGCTAAATGCAAATTTAAATTTTAAATGAACTAAACGTCATCCATATTCTTAGATTATTGACTACCTCTAAGGCATGGAATATATTGTAAATGAGAATTTAAAATTTTTAATGAATCTAACTTCATCCATATTTATAGATTTTTTACTATATCTAATTTCTAATTTTTATGAATGTATCATGTTTGAATTCAGAAAGAAGTTTGAATTTTGTTTTGAAGAACTCAGGGTTTCTGAATCTCAAATGCGTGGATTTTTTTTATCTAAATGTGAATTTAAAAATACAAATGAAAAAAGCATAACAATATTACAAACCTTCGAGTGTAATACAATTGAAGCAAGGTATATATCTAATGGGTGATCGTTTAGTTGTTGGCATGACTTCTCACCACGTCTGCCCTGTGTCAGAAGATGTAAGCCCTATGAGCATCTTCGCCCTACCTCGTACCATGCTAAACGGAAAATTGTAGGAAAAACTATATACATAAAAAGAATGAAATAATAAACTAAACCTAAATAAACCTACCTACAACTCTACTACGGGTAGCAAAATAAAACCCGGTCGGAGTATAGCGTAAATATATTACGACCGAGAGTATCGTACCCAAGGGACTTATAGAAAATTAGTCCTAATCCCGGTAATAACCTATTCTATAACAAAGGGGGAAATGTAAGCGACAATTATTTAACTAAAATCCTAACTAAATAATAATTTGTCCTAGATTCGGGATTTCATCAACCAAGCAATAATATGATCACGTAATGAACCTCAAAACTCGAACTTAACCAAACAATTTGAAGGTGCCGGACATCCTGCCGGACACCAGATGCACGGCACATTCAAAGACGTTGAATGTGCCGGACACAGGAGACCGGCATTACACCCGGCACGTTCAAAGTGTAAATGCCACTCTCTTGCTTCGGGTCTGACAACAAGAAACTCATCCCTATTAACAAATCGAGCATATATCCGCACGAAATGAACAAGGAAATGGGGGAAGATGGGTTAATTCGAAATCTCTTATGCTAACCCTAAATCATAGATGAAAACATCAAAGACCACTAAGATTAGTCTAACCTATCCTACTCTTGGGCTTTTCTTCCTCAAGTAGGATTTGCACAAAGGGAATGAGGGATCAACTAATTCCCTTGCAATAAGAACCAATATCTTAATGAATGCTTGAAATTATATTGAGATAATTGTAGTGTTTACAAGAAGGAATTCATCCCTAACTAAGAACTAACAAGGATTCCTACTTCACCATCCACTCAAATAAAGAAGAAATACATAAAGGCAAAGGAGGATTGGTCATAGCCTCAACCCGAAAAGGAAATCTTCTCTTCTTCTTGTGGATGGATCCGTAGAAAAACCTTGGACACCAACACTTGGAATGAGGTGGAAATGAAGCGTGGAATGGAGTGTAATATAATGTTGGAATGTGTCAAATGATGTAGATTCATGGCCTATTTACAGGGCTTCAAAATGTATCTTGCCGGGCGTCGTGCCGGATCATCGGTAGCCGGCACACGTGGGAAATGTGCTTAACTGTTAACGGTCGAAACCATCAATTTTGCGTGAAACAGTACATATGTCGGGTAGGATATACCCGGCATCACACCCGGCAGCGGTTGGAAATCACGTGGAACACATGTGCTGTCGTATGGTCAACCGAAGCGACTCTATACTCATGCCATAGAATTTACCCGGCATCGCATCCGACAAGGCCTCTTTTCTGTTCTGTGCTCATGCCGTGTAGAACCAACCCGGCATCGAATCCGGCATCAATGGAATTTCTGCCTAGAGATGCGTTCCTTGTATATAAAACACATAAAACATAAGACTGTACAAATAATATACTTTAACGCATAATCATCATAAATAACACATATATAACTTTATTTAGATAATTATAATACTAAATCTAGCACATAAAATATGATAAGTCTGCGACTTATCATACCACACTGGGGTCTTCAAATTCTGAATCATCCTCATACTTGACAAGAATCTTGATTCTTCGCATGATATCTTCAATATCCAACTAGTTCTGGATCATTTGCACATCTGCCATCAGTTCGAATATTGGTAAGCGTGTAGTTGTATAGATCTTGGTTCATTCTAAGGTACACCATGGAATACAAGTGAAGCTGAAGGTTATCAAAATGTGAACGGTATGTGCAATTTAATGATGATTTCAACTGGTTTAGGGTTCTTGGATATTGTGTCTGTATCGAACACTGCTCAATCGGAACCGCGCTGGGACCACCCACTATACTGTATAACTATCGTTGTATGGTTCACATGTATTGCAATAGGAATTGACAATCTCTTTACATACATAGGATGGATAGATTGCATTATGATTAGGTCGCCTAAACAAAAATGAAAAGCATAAGATACACCACTTAAGCATAAATGTTAGATTTGAAAACCAAAAAAACTTACTATACAAAAACAAACAATAATGTTTCAAACTTTGAACATGAAAAAAGTGTTGAACAAATCATACGATTAATGTTTACAACACAAAAAAATAAACAGTCTAATGCCCACGGCCACCCCCAGCATCCCCACGCCCACGCGTAGCATCCTTATGCCTACGATGCACACCCTCCCCTCTAGGTCGGAGTCCTCTCGTGTGTCGTCCTGCATTGTACCACTTCATGCCATCCGAGCTTGGTTCGGGTTTGTAGGCCAGCCAAGCGGTACTGGGGTGCTAACATGAAGTCTGGCGAAGTCGAAGCACTCCTTTAACACGTCAGCCATCCAGTGGTCGATACCTTCACTAGCTCTTGTTGTTCTCTGATGACAGACTCAATATCCGTGGAGTAGAGGTGATCATTCGGGCGGGCGGGCGGGCGGGCCAGGGAGATTTTTTGGGCCCGTCGGGCCTACTCATGGAGACCGAGCCCTGTTTTTTATATCTTTGGGCTGGGCTAGGCCCAGTTTTTTTCAGCTCTGCCGGTGCCCGGCCCGATCAACCCGGTTATTTACTTATTTTTATTCTTTATATTAAAAAAATTAAAAATTAATATATTTAATTTTAAAATCATTATTATATATATATTAATTTGAGTAAAATTTTATGTTATATGTATATTAAATATAATTTTGATATATGTATTATATAAAATAATATAAGATATACAATATTTTATATATATTTTAAAAATAATAAATAATATTGAAAACCGGGCCGGGCGATCTCGGCCCGCGGGCTTGAAAATTTGCCGCGGCCCGGCCCGGTTTTTTATTCGGGCTCAGTTTTTTGTCCAAGCCCGCCCGGATAGCCGTCGGATTCGGGCCTACCAGACTTTTTTCCGGGTCGCCGGGCCAGGCAGGTTTTGAGCAGCTCTACCTCAGAGTAACCTCATCCCAATACTGCAATACTTTAACAATTGCAAGTTAGTAATAAAATCTATCAAAATATAAATGAAACTCTAAGTCAATTTAATAAAAAAACCTGCAGCTGATTCTTATACCTCACACAAAGGTCACCACCCCAACCAACGGCCGCACATGAGGGTGGGAACAAGTCTGGAACCATCTGAAGTACTTTCGGTCCACCTCCCAAGGCACACGTGCACACATCTCAAGAAACCGTCATCTGGTGGGCCCGGTCGTGTTGTTTCACACGAACATCCTGTAATCGTAGCGAGCAGCGTAGTTCCGGCCGTGCTGATGACAGTAGCAATTGAGGCGTCTGATGGGCTCAAGAGGGATGGTCTGGACAAGTCCAAACTGTCCGAGGAAACGGTCTGGCATGTAGGGCTCGATGATATCCAAGTACTGAATGGTGTCATACCATTGTGATCGCCGTCAAACGAAAACCACTCAACCTGTGTTACTAAAAAAATGAAAAACAAAAAAATAATAAAATTTAAAATTTTGTTTAACAATACGACACAACACAACTTTGTACTACTCTACCAACTGTTTAAGTCGTGCACCCTCTGACGTACCGCAACCCTTGTCGTCCGTCACATTCCTCGCCAGACGAGGTCACTTCGTCGTTGCTGGGGAGGTGTCATCCCAATCCTCTAGCTGCTATGGCCTAAACATGGAGAATTACTCGTATATTTAGCTCTACAGTAATCATATTCGACCATTATATCACACCTAAAGAAAATTTTGTTAAATTAAGATCTCACTATCGTTTTAAAGTTCTGACCTAAAACAATGTCAGACAACCAGTGAGCTGACATGTCTCTACCTGAGAAGCGATCCCAAGTTGACGATAGAGGTAAGCTAGCATGACCGCTCTCCATGCATATAAGTCCACGCGGGCAGAGCCGCGAAGGGGCCAAGGAGTCGGGCATGACACGATCGTTGCCCTTGTCGATCAAGATCATGTTCCCCACTAAGTATCATAGGTTGACCTTCATTTCATGCCCTGCATCGCAGTACTCACCCCCACAAGTGTCGCGGGAGCGCTCTGTATGGTACCTGGTTCTTGTGCAAGAACTTACTATAATATCCTAGAAAATCTTAGTTAGTCTTGCTGAAACTGTTCTGGAAGAATATTCTGGAAGAACACTTTGGAAGATTATTCCAGAAGAAATATTCTAGAAGAATATTTACAGAAAAGGTGTTCCAGAAGAAATTGTACCAGTACCCGGGTAGGACCAGTAGTCACCACCGCTCATACCCGGTGTCCATTCCTATTGCTCACCTTAATATTAGTCTACCAGCGTATGCCACATGCCTGAATTGACTATTATTTTTGTGTTAGTATTACATGTATATTACCTTAAGATTAAGGAACCGCCTTTGATTACCTATCGATGAAGTAACCCTCTGCTTACCATTAATACCACCGTCAATGTACTAAAGCTTAAACGTATATATAAACCTATGTCTCGACACTCTTTCTACAAGATAGTTGTCGTACCTTTCCAAAATGAGAAAGCAACCCAAACCGAAAGTTAACTAGCAATCGGGGAAGGAAGGTGGAGCTAGTGTGAGGAGTGCTCTTTTTTACGTACAAGTTTAAAGAGGAAGGAACTATTCTGTAGCTAGTAGAGAAAGGTGTCAAGGTAAGTTGTCGTGTTCATATGTTTGTGTACCATGTTGAGAATTGTTGTGTTCTTTACTTGTACGCTTGGTTTATGGTTGAATATGTGATTACTAATTGTTATGGTGTGAGCTGTTATATTTCCCATGTGAAGTGTTCACTTCTGTTTGAAGGAGTTATGAATATGATAATACGTGGTTGTGGTAACTTATGATTATGAGCATGGTTTAAATGATTGGTATATATTTTAAGTGTACTGATGAACTAAGCTTTGGGTGGTCTTGGGATGTGGTTGTTGTTGTACTGGGTAAAGAAAGTTTATTTTGGAAATATGAACAATTTCTTACACTGAAATTGCACAACTACCAATGAATTGTGGTGAAGCTCTATTATCTACTCCTTTGGGTCAAAAGTACCTTTTAGGGCGTTTGCACACTTAAAGGGTATAGGGTGAGGTGGGTATTGTTGATGTGGTCCCTTATGGGGTGTTTGGTGAGCATTGGATAATGAGGTTTGTTGCGGTCCCTTATTGGTTCTGGTGAGCGTTGGTTAATAAGACTTGTTGCGGCCCTTTTTTGGGTGTCCGGAGAGCATACGATTGAACTAAGGCTTATTTCTTATCAAAGCAACTTGTGTGGTATATGAATGATGGTGAAAATATTGATTGGTTGGATAATCAATGAATGTTTATTATATAATGAAAATGAGATCTTTTGGAAGTTTATTTACATGTAAGAGTATTGGAAAAAATTATGTTCTGAAAGGTATTGTTGATGGTATTGGATTGGTTTGTATCTGTTTGTATATTGTTAAAGATCATTGAAGTTGTGAGTTATTGAGTTATACTTATGGGTGCTATATCATGCTAAAACCGTTTCCAACCAAAATCAATTTTACATGGTGAAACGATGATTTACTCAGTTAACTGATTTGTGTTGTCCTTTTCTGTGTTTATTTGGATTTATGGTTGCAGGTTGTTGACTTAAGCTTGGATATGTGAGTTGGAAGGGAACACCCAACATAGTTTAAAGTATAAAAGATTTTGAGTTGTAAACTGTAAAGTTGAGACTTTTGGCTAAGTTTAGATTTCTTCCGGAAGTTTGTTCTGGAAGAATCATAACTGGAATTTTGAGTTCTTCCAGAAGTTTTCTACCAGAAGACCCATTTTTTTTAACTTTGTACTAGAACCATGTAATGTTTTCATTTCAATATAAGATATGTTTTGAGTATCATTGGAGTTAGTAATAGCCTTATCACTCACTTGGCTGAGTGTGGCGGTAATACCCCGATAGAAGTTTAATTATTTCCACTGCAAACTTGTTAATAAATATAAGATATAAATGATAGAAAATTGGGGTGTTACACTTACACTCCAATAAGTCCTTCTTCGACGTCACTCAGAACAGCCGTGTCAGGTGCGAGATAAGAACCTCCACCGATCGGGCACAATCAGTGGGGTAGACGCCGATCACCTTCGGCATGTACACAACCGCTAGGCCGGTTGAAGGGAATCTCCAAGGTGTGGTAAACGTCGTGGAGAGTAATAGTCATCTCTTCGAATGACATGTGAAAGGACTTTGTGTCTGATTTCCATCTCTCCATGAACACAGAAAGGAGCGCAAGGTCAAAGCTATCATGCGCTATCTCGGCCAGATGACCAGGCCCACTCATCTTGACCGTGTCTCGTGACTCCTGGTGCCTCAGCGTCGATGGAGTTCACAAGTCTAGCATCTTCGCCTTGAACTTGAAGCTAATGCATCCCTTCTACTGCTCAATGTTGTAGATTTGATCTCATATTACATTATAGTTGGTGAATTTTAGGGCTTTTCATTCATAACTTATGCTTAATGTTGCTTAATGAGGTTAACTGTAATTGGTTTTGAAGGTTAAAATTAATTAAGTAAGATTTGGCTCAAATTGGGTTTAGAGAGTCATTATTCTTGTTCTTATAGACTACATTAGTGAAATAGGATTTAAAGCATGTTTAGGTGATTGCCAAAGTCCCAAGGTACATCTTCATCCATTCCATTACAACACTATTTTAACTTTTTTATTGCTTTCATCGTGACAAACCAGCTAGCCCGGTGAAACCCTCAATTCAATTGATTTTTATTTCAATTAGTAGGATTCGAAGCTAAAGATATAGAAACTAATTCCTTGTGGATACGACACTTTTTGTACTACAATGATAGGGGTGCACTTGCCATATTGTTGGCTTAGGCTAATATTATCGTTATAGTGTTTTTCTTTAACAAGTTTTTAGCGTTGTCAGGGAAATTGATAGTTTCTATCATTCCCCCAATTTAGTATTTTAGTTTTTGCTTATTTTAATTTTGGCTTAGTCTTATTTGTCTGTTTGTGTTTAGTTACTCTTGTTTATATTTATTATCTTTAATATATCAGTTTGGTTTGTTCTTGGTGTTTGCTAAGGTACGATCTGTTCTTTTTGTGCATACCAAACACTCGAGCTAGCGGCTCTCCACTTGTTAGACCAAGGTCTGAGCTTGAGCGCTCCATAAGGAGAGTTAGAAGGAATTTGAATAACCTAACCATGGCTGAACACAACTACACAATAAGGACAACGGCATGAACAACACCAACATGAAGAGTATATGCTGCCCCAACCTCAAATGCTTCAAGATTACCACCAACCGTGTACCAAAGGGAGAGCATCGACAATAGTCCTTTCGGAGATTACTAATGCATAAGATGGGGAATGGGCGTTCAAAACCCATTACATCACAGCAATTCAAGATATGAGGAGATTCAATGGGTTAAATCCAGACGGCGCTCCAAAACATTTGAGCCTCTTCCTCGAATTCTGCAATTCCTTTGGAAAGACCGGTGCCTTAAACGAGAGAATACGGTTGCAACTATTTCCCCATTCTCTTTAGGACACAACTTAGAGGTGGTATAGTAGTCTCCCTTTAAGATCAACCCAAACTTGGGCTCAAATTGAAATACCCATAACATTTTGATTAAATTTTGAGCATTATTATACATTTATATTGGATTAAATATGGTTATGATAATTGGTGGATATTGGGATGTTAATGATTCAGTAATTTGGATCAGAAGTTATTTCTTAAGTGAGGATAAAAAGGTAATTGGGAATAAGTAAGATTTAATTAGATTATATTTTATTTTCTTCTTTGTCCTTATTTCTTTTTCTTTTCTTCCTTTTTCCTTTCCTGGTCTTTTCTCTTTCCTGGCAAATCATGCTCCCACTCTCTCTCCCTCTCTCTGCGCCTTGCTCCATTCTTCATCTTCCTCTTACGCTAACTTCCTCTTCTCCATTGCTGGTTGAAATCAATTCGTAGGGTAAGTCCGTCAATCATAGTAAAAGTTTCAAAAATTATGATTGATTGATGGATGTATGATTGATTGTGTGATTTGATTAAATTCTAGATCCTGAGTTTGTCGGCGGTGATTGCTAGTGTGCTCTGTGTGATTCTTGATTCTGGTGAACGTAGATTCCAGGTAAGCTACTATATTCGCTAAACTGTTCTGTGTGAACATTCATGAATTGTTGGGTGAATTGAATTGATTTGGTGGAATACCTTGTGGATGGATGTGGAAATTAGGGTTTGATTATATTTGGGAATCTGGGGGATTATGATGGATATTATCTGGATATGGTGGTTTTGGTTGAGACTGGTTGGAGAGTGATAATTGAGATATTAAGAAATACTTCTCATGGTTATTTGGAATTTGAGTATCCTACAAACCTTGTTAATTGGAAAGGTATGGATTTGGAATTTCCTTGGTGAATTATATGTTGGATTGGATGATGTTGATTTGGGAGACTTTCACTTGGTTATTCTTATGATTATACACATTAGTAAACAGAAAATTAATACATATTGCGCTGCCACCGCTATATCACAGTTTAAGCTCTATAGATCTACTTCTTTGTGGTCAGAAGTACCCTTAGAAGGGTGTGCACACTTAAGGACATAGAGTGAGGTGGAATTTTGTTTTACGACCCCACTTGTATGGGTGTTTGTGGCCCCCTTTTTTGGGTGTCCGTTGGTGGAATATTTATTGATCACTGGTTGAAAGCTCCCTTATCATTGTGTGTAGACCTAGCAAATTTGACCCAACCCGAAACCCGACCCAAACCCAACCCAGGATTTTGAGGGTTAGGGTAATAAGCTAATTTTGTGGGTTAGGTTAGGGTAGAGATCCAAACCCATGACCCAACGCGAAACCCGAAAATATATTTGTTAACAATAATATATATATATATATATATTACTTTCAGACCAAACTTTGTCTTAGCCTTAAATAGAAAATATTTTACCAATTAGCCCAAGTCAAGTTGGACTATCCAACCTTTTAAAATATCATACACTTCATTATGTTATTCAAACTAATGGTTCAACCAGCTCTACATATCAAACAATTATTTTGAGAGTTTTGACTTCACATCTTATTTGTTTAGTTTGAGTCAACCAGCTGCAAAGCTGTGAAGATAACTACTCCAGGATGTTGTTTTTTGTGAATGATATCAGTTTTTGGCTTTTTGTATATGATACAACACAACTGATATCATTAGAAGATGTAGAAGGGTGAACATAAATAAACGATATATATATATATTACATATGTGAATGATATTATAATGCAAGATAAGTATAGTACTTTATGTCTAGTAAGTTCTAGAAGTAGCTACTGTATTTTGAAAGTGATCCATCAAATGCTATTTAAGAGATGAGATTATATCAATTAAATATATTATGTAATGCTATCCAGGGGCTGTGAAAAGTAACTTTGAAAAGTGGTCTGTCAAATTAGCTATTTTACTAAACGTATACTCTCTTCTCTTCTTAATAGACAATTTTCTAGCACAACACACGAAACTTAAGAAGACAATTTGTGGAACATTTTACCCTTACTTTTCTATTAGGAATAGGAGAGTTGTGAGCGTGAGAAGAAAAGTAAGAGTTAAATGTGGAAAGTAAGTGGTAAAAAGACTAAAACATCTTATAATTGAAAAAATGATAACACTTAGAAAATCATCTATTGATATGAGGAGGAAGTATAATTTAATCTCATGTGATGTGACATTTATGGATGTGTTAAGTCTATCGGTTATTGTTTGCTTAAAAAAAGGGTTGGGTGGGTTGAGCTAGGATTTAAGGATTTTAAACGGGTTGGGTTAGGGTCATGATTTTTTTACCTATCTATTTTTGGGTTGGGTTGAGTTAATATTATTTTAAATGGGTTGGTTTGGGGTTGATATCAACCCAACCCATCAACCCAAATTGTCAGGTATAATTACACCGCACTCCAGAAACATTATAACCATGTGTCAACAGTACCGAGAAGGTAGAGCTTGCTCCATATCAGAAGGTGGCACCACTAACACATGTAACAATCTTATTGGCGCAATAGTATTATAAGGAAAATTTAGAGCAACAAAAAAAGAAACAATGCAACATCGATTCCCCTAAACGTGTGAGAAGAAGGAGAAACTTCACATCATTCACCCACCTTCTATGCCAAGCGTCACACCCTGGTTGGGTGAGTAGGAAAAAAATCAAAGTGTTATAACTTACAAAATATAAATGCAAAAATTAAAAAAATTATACTATTATTTATCATAATTCGTGCTCTTCAAAACAAGATATGTGATGGATATATTTTGGTAAACTTAAAATTTTATGTTTTTGTAATGAGTATGCTATGTATTCTAAAAGTGAATCTTATTCATTAACGAAATGAATATTCTTTAATAATAATATGAAAATAATTACTACCTCTGTCCCGTCATAAGTGTCATGTTTGCTTTTTGGCACGTTTTTCCACCTCAATATTAAACATATAAGGTAAAATAATTTTATAAAACTAAATTTTGTATTATATAGTTTATCATGTAAGGAATCATATGCAAAACTTAAATTTTCAAAATTAATTTATCTTATATGTTAAAAATTGAAGTCAAACGACATGTCCAAATAGTAAATAGGACGGTCAAGGTGGGACGGAGGGAGTATTATTTGCAGTTATAATTTATAAAATGTCAAAAGGAATTTGTAATGGCAGCGGTACATGCAACTGACTATAGGGTCGTCGTGTTTGTTTTAAAGGAAACATGTACCAATAATCTTGGCTAGTCTGCAAAAAATGATTCATTCTCTCTCCACCGGTGTTTAACCTGAAGTTTAGTTTTTGTCTTCCGGTGGCCACACCTCGCGGCCGTCGTGGTTTCCTCATTCCCCTTTCCCTTCTCTTCGCCTTGATTCTCAATCTGTTAAAATCTCTTTCTGATGGAAGACATAGATGTGGTCTGACAACCCACGAAAAAGGCTCGTAACTCAAAGAATATCGAAATGAATGTAGATGGTGATTTCTTTAATCAGCTGATGGCTCCGCCCAAGCTTCAGGATCAACAAATCTCTTTTAAAATGTTGTTATGAGTACGCCGAGTCCAGTTGTGGTTTGGCCTGACAACAATGACTAGGATTCAATTTCAAATGACGAAGAGGATGTGGGCGATCCTAAATGTCCGTCTATCTGTATCTCTAAAGAGCAAAAGTTACGGTACAGATTGCCATGGAGAGACGCGGTCATATTTATGTTATTGGGGAAGAATCTCCCAATGGGTGTTCTGTTTAATAGGTTAAAGAGAAAGTGGAATCTCCAAGGGGAATTTAAGATGAATGATCTCACAAATGGATTCTATAGAGTTTCTTTTGCCAACAACAACGACTTATAGTATGTCTTGACAGAGGGCCCCTGGTCTATCATGGATCACTACCTCTCTGTTCGACGTTGGAGGCCTGATTTCAATCCAAATTCAGAAGCCCTTGCAACCCTCGAAGTTCTAGTCCGGTTCCCTGACCTCCCCAGTGAGTACTACAACGAAGACTTTCTCAGTATTCTTGGCTCCAAGGTGGGGATTGTCAAGAAAGTGGATCTATTGGCGACTAGCTTTAGGAAGACACGACTGGTAAGAGTGGCCATTGAGGTGGACTTAACTAAGCATCTTCTTGCCAAATATCGATTCCGGCACCGAACTATGAAGATCGAGTATGAAGGTTTACACCTTGTTTGCTTTTTCTTGTGGGTGTTATGGTCATAAGGATTCAAGCTGTCCTTTTCGAGATTCTAATCAACAGATTCTTCAGAATGAAGGCGTTAAACTTGTGCCAGATAAAGTTCTAAATGATCCAAAGCATATCATTAATGACTACGGGAATTGGATGGTCTTAGGGAAATTTTTTTAGCAAAACCACACCAGAGGAAGGAGATCAATAACCAAAATGTAGGCAGAGCTAGGGAGCCGAAAGGAGGCTAGGGTAAGGATTCGAAGGGTTCCCGAGGTCTGATTTTGAATATGGTTAATCCGAACGGTCTTGGTGATTCCAGTATAGCATAACTATTCCATAACAAGGAGCCAATTAGGGATGGCAACACTGTGGGTCAAGCACTAGATCAAGATAATCGTAGTCCATGTCTGCGATTGATAAGTGCGAAATATATCTATTTTTAGGACTTTAATTCTTCCTATTTTGATAACAATTCATGTCATATTTCTCACTTATCATATACTTTTACTAAGATTTATATTTAATGAGAGCTGATGTATTTTATGTGTCAAATACAGGAAAATTGCATAACAGCACCCACACTCACGAGAAGATTGATGATTCATGATAATCATTACTACATCATTTGATTCACGTAACTTTTGACCACTTTCCACATACTTTGGAGCAATTAATTAATGATGTATTACACATCATTATGGACGATGCGAATCACTCACGTTGGCTAGGATATTATTTAGCAAAGAAAAGATGCTGCTATTTAGGGAGGTCGACGAATTCACAGCCAATGCGCCGCGCTTGAGTAAGAAGATAAAGATATTGAAATTTATCCATACGGATTGACTGGTATAAATAACAGGATTAGGGTTCAACGCGAGGGGGCTTCATTCACGCCCGAGGCCAGAGGCCTGCGCCTTTGAATTCATCCTGTTCGAACACCACCGGCACCACATATCACATTCGACTACACCCGACACCAACATCACCACCGTGACTTCATCATCCACCACACAGCATCAATCCACCACCACTTCCACATATTATTATTGTTTCATATTTTCTTATTGTTGTTACTTTATGTTTATTTTTTAGTAGTTAGTTTAGCTCTCCGGTTGGGGTAACAAACCGAATCTTTATGTTTATTTTGTAATCTTTTCTCTGATTATAATTGCAGTAGTTTAATTCCTGTCCTTCATGCACTTTAATTTTCTAGCTAATTATTAAAGCAATATTTGTAGTTTTCTAATCAAAATGTGGCGCTGAGATTAGTTAACATACATAAGAAGTTAAACCGGATTAACGACTAGAAGCATGGTTTGCCTATAGGTTAATCTGTCTCGAATAGGAATTGTGTTTAATGCTATTAACTTGATAACTTGGGCATGGTTTGCGGCTTGTTATTTTAGTTAGTTAGGGTTCGTTGTACAGGGACCGGTCAACGAACTATTTATAATTCCTGAGTTTATTGCAGAATTAGGGAAGAGTTTATTGATAGATTAATAAAGTGAAGGTTTACAGAACAATCCGGGGTGCTTCTTTAGATTCAATATTTATTTCTTTATTTAGTTTATTTTTACTGTTTTATTAGTTTGTTATTTTATGTTAGTTCGTTGAGTTATTCTTTTCATTAAATTAAGCAAACTTGAAAAAAGTGATGTTTCCCGTTTTCTTAGTTTAGTTTCTTAGTTAGTAAATAAACTGTCAATTAATTGAATGAGGTCCCTGAGATCGACAACCCTCACTCAATTCACTATTCCACAAAACGATAGGTACACTGCCTAGGTAGAAGTATAGTAACACATATTTCTACTCAACAGCTATGAGGATAGACTTCAAGATAGGCCCCAAGGTCTTATGCATGTGGAGAATTGCATCCACGATAACCCTAGTTTTGGGATTTTGTAGCCCTAAACCTACCTATTTATTAATTAGTTTATGATAAAAGGTATCATTTTGTGGAATGTTAGGGGTGCGCTTAGAGCAAGCTTTCACCGTGCCTTGAGGGAACTAATTTGGAATCATATACCCTCAATAGTTGTGCGTGTTGAGCCTCGGGGTTAGTGGAATCGCAACGGCCTTGATCTGTAACAGGTTTAGCTTTGACAATGTTCATAGAGAAGAATCTTAGGGGTTCAGTAGAAACACATGGATTTTGTGGAATAACCAGGTCAGTATCCAGATTGTTGAGTCTAATAGACAGTTTGTGCACTGCAAGCTAAAAGAGGTGAACAAGGTTTTCTTCCTCACTATTGTGTATGCTCATCCTAACCTAATGGTCAGACAAGAGTTATGACAGAACATCAATCAAATTCAAGTGGTTAATGATGTCCCTTGGATTGTACGGGGAGATTTTGATGCCACCCTAAGACCTACCGATAGAAATCAGTCAGCCTCAAGAAATCTGGGCATTGATAAACCGTTTGTTAGTTGGTTTCATAACAGAAGCCTTGTGGATCTTCCTGCTTATGGAAATGTTTTCACTTGGATGAATGAAAAACATAGAGCTCGTTTGGATAGAATATTGGCTTCTACTGAATGGTGCAACTTGTATCTTAGCACCATGGTTAAAAATCTTCCTTGGTTGGTATCTGATCACTACCCAATTTTGTTATCTCTCATTCCCAAAAATGCAAGAAGTTTCAAGTAGAAACTATTTAGGTTCTTGGTAGCATGGTTCACACGTCCTGAGTTCAAAAGTACTGTTATTTAGAATATAAATGTTGATACAGATTTGTGCAACTCTGGAAATTTTAAGCCATTGTCTCAAGGAGTGGAAAAGAAACTCTTTTGGGCATATTACTCGGAACAAAAACCATCTTATAGCCCGTATTAAAGGTATACAAAAGGCTTTAGACTTGGGGGTGAGTGATCACCTTAAAGGTATTGAAAAAGTTCTTACCCGGGACCTCGAATTGTGGCTCCAAAGAGGAGAGATGTTGTGGTACTAGAAATCGGGAGATCAATGGATAAGGCTTGGGGATAGCAATTTGACTTATTTTCATACCAAAGCTAACATCAGAAGACAGAAAATCAGTATCTTTAGACTGTTGAGTAGGGACATGATATGGGTCACAGGGGACAATGATCTGTGTAATCTGGTAAGGGACCATTTTCTGTCTTTGTTTGGCCGCAATGACCACCTTTTGAAGCACTTAGATGGGCATGATTTTCCTCCTTTGTCTGATTAGGAAATTAAGGCTTTGTCTAAGGAGGTATCCATGGAATAAATCACTGCTGTTGTGCAAAGTATGAAGGCTTATAAGGCCCCTTGAGTAGATGGTTTCCCTGCGGGGTTCTTCTAGCAATTTTGGCACTAGGTTGGCCCTCTTATGTTGGGGTTCATCGGAGAAGCTTTGGCTAAGGGGTGCTTTGACAGCAAATTGAATACGACTATCATAGTTTTGATCCCTAAAGTGGAACAGCCCATTTATGTCACCTAATTTAGGTCTATCTCCTTATGCCAAGTCCAGTACAAGATCATGGCAAAGACCATTGTAAATAGGCTAAAGCCGCTCATGCCTAAATAGGTATCTACAAATCAGACAAGTTTTATTCCTGGACGAAGTATTTTTGACAACATGTTACTTGCTCCTGAGGCTGTGCATTTTCTACAGCATACTAAGGCCAAGGAAGGTTATTTAGCTCTAAAATCGACCTTGCTAAGGCCTATGACCGGCTATCTTGGAAATTTATTGATGATACCCTTAGAAGCCTAAGCCTACCCTCTCATCTCAAATGCTAGATCATGGAATGCATTACTATTGTGTCATTCCAGGTGAGCTGGAGTGAAGGTTTGTCTGATAGTTTTCAAGCTGGAAGAGGGGTGAGACAGGGGGACCTGTTGTACCCTTTCATATTTGTACTCTGCTTGGAAAGTTTGTCTCAACTAATAAATAGATCTATTGAAAGCAAATCTTGGAAGCCTTTATTCATGGGGCACGGAGGCACTTCTCTATCACATAGCTTCTTTGCTGATGATCTTGTCTTGTTTAGGGTGGCTAATCCTAATCAGATTGCCGTCATGAGGGAGACCTTAAATGAATTATGTGAAGCCTTAGGCCACGTCATCAGTTTTGATAAGTCTATTATGTTGATTTCAAAGAATGCAAGCTAAGATAGAAAGCAAATTCCTAGCTCAGAATCAGGGATTCCTGTTACAAGCGACTTCGATAGATATTTGGGTGTTATTCTTCAACAGGGAGATACAAGAAAAGATCTCAGGAGCTACTCCTTGCAAGGGTCAGGAACAGGTTAATGGGTTGAAAAAGGAAAACCCTTTCTTTGCCCAGCCGCATTTGTCTAGTGAAGACTTCGGTCGCCTCGATTCCTTTACACACTATGTAATGTCAACTATTGCCTAAAGGTGTGTGCGATCAAATCGACAAGTTATATCGAGATTTTATTTGGGGGCACGATTCGGAGGAACGAAAGATGCATTTGAATTCATGGGATCAGCTCTGTAAGCTAAAAGCGTGTAGAGGTTTGGGCTTTAGGAAGTCTAGGATCATGAATGTTTCCTGTTTTGGGAAGATAATTTGGAATTTGGTTTCAAATCCAAAGGGAATTTGTACTAAGCTCCTCTCTAATAGGTATCTGAATCGGGAAACTAGTTGATGTTCAATTACTTGGTGCAACATCAGGAAATGTAGCCCGATGTTAAAGAATGGGTTTCATTGAGCCGTTAGTCATGGAAATTCAGTTAGGTTCTAGGCTGATAAATGGTTGTTAAACACTAACTTACAATCCATTGCAATTCGGGAGGTTCCTGACTCTGGTAAAGGTGATTGTGTTGCTGATTATTGGTCTGAGAGAACTGGATGGAGGTGGGAGAAATTATTGAACTTTCTTCCCAGTAACATTAAATAGGTCTTGGAGGGTCAGTACGTTTTTCTGGAAGCAGGGGATGACTTCCTGTCATGGAGTTTACATTCGTCTGACAGGTACATTGTGTCTTCGGCTTACTTGTTAACGAGTGACCAGTATAATACTGCTATACATGTTGATGAGAATTCTAATGTGTTTCAAAAAATTTGGGGGCTGCCTGTAATGGAATGGGTGCGGGTGTTGATGTGGAGAGTGTCTGTTGGGAAGTTGATGACAAATTCAAGAAGGGCTCTCAAACCTGGAAGGCGCCTAATTAAAGATAACCGGGGTGCAATTTTTTTGATCATTTGTTTCTTACTTTGGGCTTGGAGAAACAACTAAATATTCGTTCAACAAAGTAGGATTTTCATTCCCTTTCAGTCAGTGATTAGAGAATGTGCTAACAATCGACGAGCTTAGGAGGCTAGCAATATTACGGCTCAATTTGGTGGATATTTAAAGGACAGTGCTGGTCAGGAAACAATATGGTATACCCCCCATATAATGTACTCAAATTTAATGTTGACGTGCCCCGAAATCTTTATCTAATGCTGCTGCTATTAGAGGAGTGCGCCGAAATCATGATGGGGATTGGGTCATTGGTTTCAAGATGATTGTTGGTAAGACTAGCGTGGTGCAAACTGAAGCTTTGGCCTTGCTTCAAGCGATCAAAATAGTCAAGCTAAGGAACTTTGGCAGAGTCATGTTTTGCTCTGACTCTTTGCAGTTGATCTAATTGCTGAAGCAAGAGGTTTCCCACCATCCATGCCGTCCTATTCTTAATGAGTGCAAATCTTTCCTCAATCAAGATTGGTTAATGTCTATAACTTATGTTCATAGGAGTAGCAATAAGGTAGCATATTTGTTAGCAAAATTTGGTTTATTAGATGATCAAGTATTAATGGATCCCCCAAGCTGTGTTGTTCCTCAGTTACTAGAGGACATTCGACTGTTGAGAAATAATGCAAATTGAGCATCGCCTTTTTTTTCAATAAAAAAAACTGTCGAATCAGTGATGACAATTTAAAGTATAAAAAGACTTAAAAAAGATTACTCTACACCACACACCCTAAAAACAACTGTATGAAAGCTAAAAAACGTCGAAGACATTTTTAGGTTTTATAGCGTAGGGTTTTAGGTTCAATTTTCAATAACCTTTTATTCATTTTTCTTAAAAACCTCTGATTCACTTTTTAAGGCCCCATTCTTTTACCTAGCTGATGCCAGTTGTCAGCTGAAATTAGAAAAAATAGAGAAAAAATAATTGATATGACAATTGATGTTTCTGGCATACAGAGAGAACAAACTAGCTGATCAAATAAACTAGCTTATAATATTGATAAAAGAATGGTCTAGCAACATTTGATTCACTTTTCTTAAACGTAAGATTCACTCATCAATAAATGAAAGGTTCATATTACTATCGTTTAAGATTCACTTTTCTTAACTAAAGATTCACTTTAAAAACACAAAGGATTCATATTGTTTATGAATATTAAATGTGTTTTAATTAGCTCTCACAGGTCAATATCCAGATTCCCAGAACTATTAAAAAATGCTAATGTGGTTCAGTTATAAAGTCACTCAAAAAAATACAACTCTACCCCAAATATAACTCTAGGACGACTAACATCATTGGAGAACCTATCACCGTCAATGGAGACTAATATGGTTTAACTATTAACTAGCACACAATAAAAAAGATACCCCTTTGATGACTAACACTACGAAAAAAGGTCAAAACATATAAAAATTATAAATTGTTGTAAATGAGAGGAAAAAGTAATTGCAGAGAGACACAAGATGAGGAAACAACAGATATTCTTATTACGATATGAGCATACAAGACCTCTATTTATAGAGTACAAGGGGAAACCCTAATTACAGATGTGAAGTCCACTATAAAATATATCTATTTATAACATATATTTCATTTATTTTCATAATAAATCTTAAAACATATATACATATAAAAATACAGATTTTTTTTTAAATTTATCAAAACATATTCATGTTAAGTCTTATTTTAAATAGATAAACAGTATAAAATTTATTATTTTATATTATTTTGATCTATATCTAATAAACTACTAACATTTTAAAATAGAAAAAAAAAACAAAAATAGAAAAGACAAAAATATTGTCACTTGGGAAGGTGACACCGTAATGGATTAATGTAAATAGTTCATAATTGTCTAGTCCTCTTCCATAGGCACCTCTGGGATATCAAATCTATCCTCTTCAATGGTTTTGTTGATTACCGAGATTGGAGAAGTCATTAACATCGGGTCATCTGCTTTCTCGCCAGGATTACGGCTACTATTTAGCTCTCTTAATATTTGCGGCGTTACCTACAGGTCAAAAAATGAATGATTTATATGGAAGCAAAGTAGAAACAGATAATAAACCATTTAAAAAAGTCGAACAAACAGATACAATCAATCATGGTCTCACTTGATGATGGTTCTGCTTATCGACCAATTCCCTGAGGTTGTCTTTATCCTCCTCCAGTAGATGATGCTTGTATCTGTTGACACAGAATGAAACAGAAAAAGGAAACATGTATGAATTAGAATTCCAAGCGAAACATCAGTAGCATATAAGAATCATATACAAGTATGCCTTCTCCCGGCATCGATTATAACACCATATCAAATATGAAAGGCCACACCGCCACTCCCAATTGTAGATACCGTTTCAGAAAAAAATATCCAACATGATAGCATATCTTTCAAACCATATCATCACTGGAAATGTCCGCAATGAAAGTGTTAATATAGTACAACACTTTGAGAAGAAAAAAGGAAGATAAAGAAAGAACGATGGTGTCTGCTGATCTTTTGTGACCATCTTAGTCAGATAAAGAATGAGAAAAACCACCACAAAACATGGTGAATAATACCGATAAGAAAAAACAATAAAAGGGAAGACGTAAAATGACCAACAATAGATACGGAGGAGTCCAAGCATAAACTGCTGCTAAAAGTGAAAGAAATTCAGGACAATAATAATGAAATCCTTGTCACAACCAGACCACCAACCTTTCAACAAAGGCAAGAAGTGTCTGATGCCATATCACAGGCATTCTCCTTACATCATCACTGAATCTCATGAAATGAGCCACCAATGCGGGAACCACGCGGTATGACAATGAATACTTCTTCTCTATCAATAACTTGATAAAATAACTGTACCGAAGAAAAAAATGTCATCATCAATCAAATGGTAATATGAATCATTCGCATGTAACGCATGTAAAATAACTGTCTATTCTTCTTCCACATCTCTTCTTCTCATAACTCTCATACATAAACAGGTTATGCTTGACATTATGAAGTAACAGGAATAACAGATCTCTAGTATGCCATAGAGTTGTGAGAAAACAGATCTTTAAATGTAAACCCCAAAACATCTATGGTGTTCTGCACATTTTCATACCTGGTTGTCCCATGGTAACCCATCTCTGCGAGTTTCAGCAACGTCACACTGTTCAAAACATATTAGTTGCATCAGATATTCAGTATCGAGAAAAGTTCAACTTCATATATACTAAACCAGACCAACAAGCACAAAATACAAGTAACACAGATATACCGAACATACAGTACTAACCAAAGTTAAGAGACACATAAGAAACCAGATAAAACACTACACATCAAGGTGAATAATAAGAGGAAATATGTAGAAATGTACATGGAGCTGTATCTAAACAGAGACTTGAATTCCACATTTTCCGCATTATTCAGTCACACAATTTTAGACAACTACACAAGCCAATGCTTGCCGGTCACAGTATTTATGCCTTCTATAAGACTGACGATCACAATTCCTAACAATCAAGCAGCACACCCACCAGGGAAAAAGGGAAAATAGGAAACATGAAAAAAAGAATTTTGAAATGGAGATTGATCACGAGTAATCTTGATTTAGGGGAATGATTTCATTAAACACCATTAGAGCCTCCTGGAAGCAATGTTGCTGCAGCACATACTAGTGGCACCCACGGAATTTCAAGAACACAGGTACGAAAAGAATGAAGATATCATGTGAAGCTGATTATAAGATAAGTTCACCACTAAAAATCTTCACAAAAATTTGTTGAGTACGTCCCTAGAGATGGGACTTATTATCAGATCATGATAATCCAGTAGAAGAGTTGCAGCCAGGATTAAACAGAGACTGGGCTAATGATCATCACAACTTCTGAACAAACCTTGAATAAATTGAAGGAATGGATGACTTTGAAATTATGCTACCAACAATTACTGCCTCCCGTAGATTGCAAGTCCCAGACTGCACACACAAGTATGTAGCAGTTAGGATGACGAAAAAATTAGTAAAAGCAACAAAGCCGTTCATACACAAGGACAAAAGGTGATAATATAAACTCATCCACAGTATACAGCCAGTTAGGATGATGCAAACTATTCCACAACATACCAACTTCAACAATATGGACAAAACTTGCATACCTCGCACAGTGGGAACAATATTCCTTTGTTGAAAGCAGATGGCTTGTACAACGCTTTCTTAAGAGCCTGATACAAAGCAAAATGCAGCCTCTTGTTCTTCTTAACATCCGCTCTTACTTGAGGGAGAAGGACAAGTTTGTAGAACCTTTCAGCTTTCTTGGCACCCATATTAGAAGCAAAAATTCTAGTTGCCTGAAACATCGCATTAGGTGACCATTTCTCAGGTTCAGTTAATTGCAGCAGCTCTTCCCAGTGCGTTGTTGAAGGGATATGTTTAAACGCTTTGGGAATTTTACCAGATGTGTACACACTAAGTGCTTTTCCAACACTGCATGATAATTTATACAGTCAATCAACAGTACAGAAAATAAATAGTAACATAACTTAGACAACAGAGAGACAAGTACCCCTTGTATAATTCAATGACGCTGTTATCCAGCCGGGAAGCTTGTTTTGGTTCTGAAACACAGAACAAAAACTTTCATGCATTATACATGTAAGAAGGTTAGGTTGAAGCAGGAGAAGCAAGCCTTATCTCTAGCAGCAAATTTTTAAACATACAATCAACAGGAAGGGTGTTCAGACATGGCATACATGGAAGAAGAAACATAAAAAGGTAACCGATTATTGTAAGGACTTCAATTTTCATAATTTCATAAACAACAAGCATGTGTGATTAAACAAACTGCGAGTCCAAGATAAAACCATACTGCACCCACCAGAAGAAACCTCACTATCTTTCTCCCTGATTCTAGCAGCTATAACATCAGCAAGGGTGAGGTGTGGACCAGCACTCTTCGACAAAAATGCTTCTAACAATTTCTCATCATCTTCATCGATCTCATCCTGTTAAACTACACAGTTTAAAGTTCAAAATAAAAAAAATAAAAAAATATATTGAATAGTATTTTGAAATTTTGTTAATCCTACTTTTTCTTGGCAACATATAATACAGAAGCATGCGAGCAATAAACCCCAATAATCTGTCAAACTACATTGGACTAAAAGATAAATGACCTAGAAGGAACTTACTGCATTGCCACCAAATTGGCTCGTAGTTTCAGAAAAGCCTTGGAAGTTATCAAGATCATCATCGTCCTCGTCATCCAATGACTTATTAACGGCGTCAGCATAGCCCAAAACATCACTCTTTTGAACCTTGTTCTCCTCCTCGATCTCCCTCTGCTGGATCGAAGCTTCTCGGAGAATTTTGGAGCTCATATTCTTTGAAATTATCTGGAGACATTCAAATCCACAGACTGTCATCTTCTATGAGAAGAACCTCAAATTAAATGTAAAATTTCTGAAATTCAAAGATATCAATACGCATATTTGAAGACCCGAGCAATACGGTAGCGGCTCAGAAATGCTACAAAAACTGAACTTTCAATCTGAAAGCATAATTCTCTCAATAGATAGGGAGTGAGTGGCGTGGCAAGTACCTCTTCATTGTCTTGATGGCGCTTGGGAGCTTTGGAACGCTTCTTTGAGACGACGGTGGAGTCATCGGCGAGGAAGGGCTTTGGATTCTGAATCCTAACTCTTTTCTTTCCCATATTTCGCCGGTGAAAACAGCTAAGCAGCAACGTAGGGACAGAGGGATTGCCGGCTCACAGTGACTATTATGAGATTGGAGACGAAACCGGGTAGTAGCCGGAGATATCTCACAGCGGCATATGAGACCATGCAGAAAAATCGAAACAGAATAAGAGGAATTCGAAGAAGGTGTTTTTTTTTTTTTTGAAAAACAAATGGAAGAAGGGTGTTCTCAATATCTGAATCGTACAATACAAGTTGTTGCTTCTCACTTTTTATATAACGAGAAAGAGAGAAAATAACAAAGGAAAGATACAAGATTTTTTTTTTTTGAAATTGGATACGAGATAAAATTTTTTTTTTTTGAAAATGAAGATACGAGATAAAATAATTGTCAATTATGTCTAATTGTAACAGATGAGATTTCATGTGAATAAACTTGTTATGCAGTTTTTTTTTAAAAAAAAAAGACACGGGGACGTGGGCTAAGGGCCTAAGGCCTTGTATCGGTCCTGGGTTTGACTTTTGAGCCGGGATACCTCATTAGTCCAATACGGCAGGGCGGCGCCAGGGTTTTTCCAGCGAGTCCAACTTCCCTCAACAATCGCACAATCACGGCATTTTTGTACGGTACTCCGGCTAAAGAAAAACACAAAAATACTGAACTCGTACGCTCAGTCGTGTTTTCACTTGCACAGTCAGAATTTTAAAAATTTTACGATTTGCCTCTGCTTAATATCTTTCAGAAATTACTATATTTACCCACAATTTGTGACATATTACGAGGTGACCCCAAATTTCATTACGCACAGTCGGAATTCCAATACGCTCAGTCGAAAATGACTTATTTAGAGGATAATGTAGGCAAAATTTATTAAAAATGGTTCGAAAAAAGTAAAGAAGGATTCCGAAGTACTTATATAAGTAAAAAAATATATCATAAAAATTATCAGCAAAGTATACCATGACAAAGTAGACGAAAAGATGAACGCGTCGGCGCAAACGGATCAAAAAACGGAACTATAACGAAGAAGATATGACAATTTTAAGACCGGAACCCGGCGCAGGCGCCGGTAAAGAAGAACACGCGGTCCTCTTTACCGGCGCCTGCGCCGGGTTCCGGTCTTAAAATCGCCATATCTTCTTCGTTATAGCTCCGTTTTTCGATCCGTTTGCGCCGACGTGTTCGTCTTTTCGTCTACTTTGTCATGGTATACTTTGATGATAATATTTCTGATATATTTTTTTACTTATATAAGTACTTCAGAATCCTTCTTTGCTTTTTCGAACCATTTTTAATAAATTTTGCCTACATTAGCCTCTAAATTGGTCATTTTTCGACTGAGCGTATTGGAATTTCGACTGTGTGTAATGAAATTTGGGGTCACCTCGTAATATGTCACAAATTGTGGGTAAATATAGTAATTTCTAAAAGATATTAAACAGGGGCAAGATCGTAAAGTTTTTTAAAATTCTGACTGTGCGAACAAAGCTGTTGGTTGTATTATGATATGATATCACCGATGTTGCGAGATTAATATATGCAGAACGTGTTTTATGTTGCTCATCACTGGTGAAAATTTAGTATTATATGGACTTTATCGAAATTTTGATGACTTCCGATTTTGAATAACTAAAAAGTTCTTTAACTAATTTCGCTGAAGTTGTGATCACAATCATATTCCCATTCGCTAGCAATGAATTTTTTCTATGAGTATATGGTATTATAATAAAAGAAGAGTTTTGAGGCATGTGAATATATTTATAGTTCAATTATATCAATATTTAAGGTCATTTTAGTTTAGTATTTATTTTGAACAAATTAATATTAATTTGATAAGAAATAAAATTTAACAAATGTATCTTAATAATAATTTATATTCATAGCAATTTTTCAAAAGAAGAGTTTTGAGGCATGTGGATATATTTATAGTTCAATTATATCAATATTTAAGGTCATTTTAATTTAGTATTATTTTGAACAAATTAATATTAATTTGATAAGAAATAAAATTTAACAAATGTATCTTAATAATAATTTATATTCACAGCAATTTTTTTAAAAAAAACAATTATATTCATAGCAACTACAAGTTTAAAAAAAATCTCATTCTCATTCCCTTATGTATCCAAACAGCATTACTTGATTCCCATTCTCATTCCTACCCATTACCAAACATCATTACTTGATTCTCATTCTCATTCCCATTCCCTTCATTTTCCCATCCCCTTTCCCATTCTCTTTCCCCTATACATCCAAACATTGCCTTAGTTCCTGCAAACAAAGGGATGGGAACGAATCCCAAATTTCTCTTTTTTTCCCTTCATTCATTTTTTCAGTGAAACAAACGGCGCCTAAGACTCAAGAATCGTGGGATTTTCAGCGTCTTCTTCCATCTATGGGCTTCATTATTATTTTCATTAAGCTGACACGCATTAGTGTTTTATTGGAGTATTGGCTCATTCAAATACAACTGTCAAGATTCAATAAGTTAACCATAGTTATTAAAGAGAGATTTAAAAAATCACAAAAATACTTGTGTTCATTGAACAGCCTCTATGTGGTTACGTCTAGTTAACTATAGTTATGCTAAGTGGAGAATGGTGGGTCCAATTTTATAAATAGACTAAGAGGGTGTTTGCTTTAGCGTAATCAGGATTGTTGTTTGTTTAGTCAGTTCTTCCTATTTTCATGAAAGAGAAGGGAATTCGATTACCCCAACGGGTCATTTGGTACCAGGGAATAACATTATAATACTTAGAATTGAATCTATTCCCATGTTCGGGACGAAGAAAACCAATTCCAGAAATTTAGTTTATTCCAATTTGCTGGTAACTCACTAGCAAATAGTATTCACTGCTGAAATGTTGAGAATTGCTATTCCAAACAAGTGACCAATTACCTGTGTAGAAGGAGAGGGTGAAATCGAGAGGCGGAGAGGAGATGGAAAGAAGTCGGAGCCGATCGATGAGGAATCGAGGGCGAAACAGGGTGAGTCGAACGAAGGAAATGAAAAAGACTGTATTCAATATTGTATTTCCATATCGAAACAGTAGAAAACCCGCAACATATATACAGACCTAATGTACCGTTGCTAAACGGGCTTATGAGCTAAGAGCCGTTGATAAACGGGATTAGAGGGAAGAAAGGAGAATAATCCTATCCTAACACCCCCCCCCCCCCCTCAAACCTAAGAAAGAGAGCTACTTTGTTAGGTTTGAAGAGTTTAACATTCCCATCGATGAAAATTGCTGCTGATAATTCTTTCCCGTTAGAGACTTTGTGAGCATGTCCGCCTTCTGATGGGTGTTGGAAATGTGAACGACGTCAATGAGACCCGCCTTGATTTGATCACGAACATAGTGAACGTCTATTTCAATATGTTTCGTGCGTTCGTGAAGAATGGGATTGTGAGCAATGTAGACGGCTGATTTATTGTCGCACTTTACCGGTATGGGAGTGATGTCATCGACGCCAAGCTCACTGAGAAGACGGGATAGCCAAGCTAATTCGGTGGTGACATGTCGGAGAGCTCGGTATTCGGCTTCAGCAGAGGAAAGGAAGACGGAAGCTTGTTTCTTGGATTTCCAAGAAATGGGAGATCCTCTGAATAAGATGTAGTAGCCACTAATGGACCTGCGAGAAATGGGACAAGAGGCCCAATCAGAATCGCAGTAGGCTAAAGAGAAAAATCAGAGTTGTTATTTAGGAGAATGCAATAACCGAGCATCCCTTTGATGTATTGGAGGACGTGTATAGCGGCATCCCAATGGTGTTGACAAGGATTTTGGTTGAATTGGCTTAGAAGCTGAACACTGAAGTTGAGATCCGGACGTGTGTTGATGAGGTAATTCAACTTGCCAATTAGACGACGGTATTCGGTAGCATCAGGGAGAAGAGGACCGTCTTGCAAGTGAAGCTTGGTCCCGGGAGAGAGAGGACTAGCAACGGACCGCTTGGAAGTGATATTGTAGTCTGTGAGAAGATCAGTGGCAAATCTGGTTTGTGTTATGCCGACTCCATGGGAAGTATAATGAAACTCGAGCCCAAGGAAGTATGTAAGATTGCCAAGGTCTTTAATTTTGAAAGCATCATGTAGGGTGTTCTTGACTTGGAGTATCTTGGCATCATCATTCCCACATAGAAGAATATCGTCAACATAAACTCCAAGGAAAAGGATGGAATTGCCATGGCTCCATTTGAACAAGGAATGATCATTATCTGAAAGAATAAAACCAAGATTAGTAAGACTAGTGGAGAGTTTTGCATACCACTGACGAGAGGCCTGTTTCAAGCCATATAGAGATTTTTGAAGCTTGCATACAAAACCGTTAGGGGCATTTAAACCATCTGGGATTTTCATGTAGATCTCTTAGTGAAGATCTCCATGAATAAACGCATTGTTGATGTCGAGCTGATGAATGATCCAATGTCGTTTCATGGCAACGCTTACTAAAGTTCGAATGGTTGTCATTTTGACAACCGGAGAGAAAGTTTCATGAAAATCCACTCCTTCTTTTTGCGTGAACCCACGGACGACCAAACGAGCTTTATATCGATCGATGGATCCATCGGCTTTGTGCTTGGTGCGATAACCCAGTTGCAAGAGATGCATCTTTTCCCTTTGGGAATTTTAACAAGAGTCCAAGTTTTGTTTTCCTCTAGAGCTTGAAGCTCATAATCCATTGCTTTTCTCCATTCCGGATGTTGGACAGCGACTTGATAAGATGATGGCTCAAGAGGACACTGCACTTGGACCTAAGAGCACAAAACCTGAGAAGGAATGAAGTCAGTAAGGGTGTTTAAAGAGGGTAACAAAATTGGCCTAGAGTGTTCAAGTCTAGTGGACAAAAGATGAGTGAATGGGTCACTGCCAACTTGATTACACTCGTAATCTGCAAGTCGAACCGGGGCTTGTTTTGGTCTCGTGGAACGGCGGAGATCAGAGGGCCCAGAAGTATTTGGGATGTTGTCTTGATTTTGTTCTGTGTCGTGGGCCTCCTCTGTGTCGTGGGCCTGCTCCGTGTCGGGTGAAGGAGAAAAAGAATCTCTTTCAACGGGTTGGGTTTCGGACAAAGAAAGAGATGGAGAATTGTCATTGCCAATGGGTTCCAGAGTGATGTCATCAGAGACTTGATGATTTGTGTCGGGAGAGAGGTCGACAAAAGTCTCGGATGTCTGTTGCGGTGGCCCAGGCCCATCCTCATTCTTTTCGTAAGGAAAATCATCGTCCACGTCTTCGTTTGTGACAACATGAAAAAACGGGGAATTGGTCCGGGCCGACTCATTAGACTGAAAAGATTGTTCCTGCAAAGGGAAAATTTCTTTAAAGAAAGTTAAGTCACGACTTGTGATGACCCTGTTGTCTTCGAGAAGCAGAATGTGGTGCCCCTTCTTGCATAGGCCTAGTCCAAGATAAACTCCTTTGAGCCCACGCTGATCAAACTTGCTTCGATTACCCATCGGCCCAGTGTGGTAAACAAGAGAACCGAAAGTCTTGATGCTGCTCAAATTAGGGGGTGAACCATACAAAAATTCATAGGGAGATAATCCATTTAGGGTGGAAGAAGGTAGTCTATTAATAAGGAATGTTGCCATGAGAACACTTTCACCCCAATATGTAATATCAAGCCCCGATTGAAAAAATAAAGCACGGGCAGTTTCGAGCAAATAACGATGTTTTCTTTCAACCACCCCATTTTGTTGGGGGGTATAGACACATGTGGTTTGATGTATGATCCCTTTCTCATGAAAAAAATCTTGTAAAGCTCTAGATAATCCCAATTCATAAGCATTATCCGACCGGACAATTTTAACAAACTTATTAAATTGTCTCTCAATCATGCGTATGAAATTTTATATATGTTGAGACGCTTCAGATTTAGATTTCATGAGAAGAACCCAAGTGCATCTACTGGCATCATCGACAATAGTTAAGAAATATCGACTACTGTCATGATTTATAGTTGAGCAAGGACCCCAGGTGTCCACATGAATGAGATCAAAACAGTGCTTAGATTTATTATCAGAATGGGAAAAAGGCAACCTGTGGCCCTTGGCCTTGAAACATATATCACATACAAAGTTATCAGAAATCTCATGCTTTTTATAAGACCCATATGAACCATCTTGTTCAACGGAGGGTGGCCCATTCTTCTATGCAATGTCAATACCCGAGAATTACAAGAATGAGCAGAATGTTTATCATTACAAGCATCAAACAAATCACGCAGAAGATTGATATCTAAAAAATACAGCTCATCTCTTTGGTATCCAATCGGCCTTTTATTCATCCAAGTATGAGCCTGCAAATAGCAGTTATTAGAATCAAAAGAGATCACACAGTCCCTTTGTTGTACCAGCTTACTAACAGAGACAAGTGAGAGTTTAAAATTTGGAACATGCAAAACATTCTCTAATCTGAAACCATCAGTAAGCATAGCAGTTCCCATCACACTAATAATCTCAACATCTCCATTCGGCAAGGCAACATAACTAACATTAGATTTACGTTTTCTATCAACAAGAAGAGATTCATTCCCAATTAGATGCTCACTAGCACCAGAGTCCAGAAGCCATTCATTATCAGTACAATTACGAAATGAACTACTGCATCTAGGAAAAATAGTGCCTGCAAATTGGGATTCTCTTTCACAGCCAAAAACGTTGTTGCTCGACGCACCTTTATCAGACAATTTTCCTGTCTGTTCAAGCAAGCTACAGAGTTTAGTGAGTTTTTCAATATTAGAAACAGAGAGACTCTTTATACCTTCTGCCTTTTTACCAACAAAATTTGCGGTGGAGTTATTCTTGGATCCCTTCCACCAGTCGGGATAGCCGTAGAGTTCGAAACAACAGCTTTTGAGATGCCCTGATTTGCCGCAGTGTGTACAAACATTGGTGCTCTTTTTCCCAGTGCTATCTTTTCTGGATTTACCTCTTTCACCAAAAGTTTCTTCTGTTTTGCTGATGTTGTTTGCGAAGGAAATACCAGAAGCTTCATTCTCCCCCCTTCTGTTGACCCGCTGCCTCTCCTCTTGGAGAACAATGGCATAAGCCGAATCCAGACTAGGTAAGGGTTTCTTCATGAGAAGATTGCCCCTGATATTAACAAAATCCTCACGCAGACCCAACAAGAATTGAAATAACTTTTGATTCTCAGAGTGTTTAGCGATTTCTCGCTATATCCACAGACGCAAGTACTAATGTTTGTCATGGCGGCGATGTCATCCCAAATGCTTGTTAATTTCGTGAAATATTCAGTGACAGTAGAGTTACCTTGCTCAATTTTGGATAAATCTCTGTTGAGTTCGAAGAGCCTTGTTCCGTCGATCTGATCGAATCTGTGAATTAGACGCTTCCACATATCAAATGCGGTGGAGCAAGAAACGAGGCTGTCTCCAATGCTAATTTCAACTGAAGCGAGAATCCAAGATCTTACAAGGCCATCGCATCTGTCCCAGGCGTCTCTTCATTTTTTCGGAACCTTCGATCTCTTCAAAGTACAATCAATCATCTTAATTTTGTTTTTCGCCAACAAACAAATCTCGATCTTCCTTTTCCAGTTCTGAAATCCCTTTTTACCGTCGAATTTTGTTGACGTAAGTTGAACTCCTGGCGTCTCTGAGTTTGATACAATCAGCGGATCTGAATCGAATCGACGCCTGCTTCTTCTCTTGTCGACGACTTCCTCTTCTTCTTCGGATTCGGAGGATTTCTCCTCATCATCGTGGAGGTCGTCATCTTCTTCATCGGATTCGGAAGACATTTTGGGAGGTTAGGTTTAGAATGCGGACGTTACCGCTCTGATACCATGTAGAAGGAGAGGGTGAAATCGAGAGGCGGAGAGGAGATGGAAAGAAGTCGGAGCCTATCGATGAGGAATCGAGGGCGAAACAGGGTGAGTCGAACGAAGGAAATGAAGAAGACTGTATTCAATATTGTATTTCCATATCGAAACGGTAGAAAACCCGCAACATATATACAGACCTAATGTATCGTTGCTAAACGGGCTTATGAGCTAAGAGTCGTTGATAAACGGGATTAGAGGGAATAAAGGAGAATAATCCTATCCTAACAACCTGAATACTCGAAAAAATCAATATATGTAGATATTCAATTATAATCTTTATTTATTATTCTTTATTAATATTTAGTTATAATTAGTTTATAATATATCCATATTAATTTATAAATACATTATATTTATATATTTAAAAATAAAGAAATAAACTATTTTATTATGAGTGAATATAATAGATGTTATATATATTAAAATAAAATATTATGTATTATATATTAGTATTTAATATAAAAATCAAATATTCTAATACTTAAAATAACGTTATTTTTAATTTTAAATGAAATAAATAATACCATTGAAATTAAAAAAACAATTCTTACTAATAATAAAATAATTGAATATAAATGAATATATGTATGTAGAGGTGTCAAAATTTGACCCAACCTGAAAACCTGAAATTATTTAAATATAATAAACCCGAAACCCGATTGGGTAAAACCCAAATAACCCGAACCCGAAATGACCCGAAAATTTTATAACCTGAAACTGACCGAACACGAAAGGACCCAAAATAATAATACTTAAAAATTATCCAAACTCATATAACATGAAATAATAGTGACCTTAAATTGTCCCAAACCTGAATGACCCAAATATATATGGCAAAAAACTGGATTCAAACTTAGTATGTCCGAAAATAAGAATAGACATTGTATTGACTTTTCTGTAATCTATATGTGGTATATTCTTATAGAAATTAGGTATCTATTTATTTAATAATTTTTTCAATAAATATTAACCATGACACAAAATAACCGAAACCCGTTCTATCTGACACTATTACAACCCGATTTGACCCAAACCCGAAATGAACCGAACGGATAATGACCCAAAAAAATATGACCCAAAACCCGAACGGATAACCCGTTTGACAGGTCTATATGAATGTGGTGAATACGCTCACCAGGGGCGCCCCATGACCTTGTCCAGACTATGTGGAGGGGTAAATCACGGTTGCACTGGGTGCCTACCTCATTGTGGACGGACCCAACGAATATATGTATGTGTATATCACTTACTATTTCAATATTATATATTGTTCAATTGTTGATAAAATAATAATTTTATTTTGTTTTAAACATTCATATTAGTTAAAACAATATATTATATTAAATTAAATATTACTTAATGAAATTCAAAAACATACTTTTCTATTTAATATTGGATATACCAAGAAATGGAAAATAAAGTATATTAGCATACAAAATTGTTATTTTGTTATTAATCACGGTATAAAATCTATAATAACTTTGATATATAGTTGAAACCTAATAGTTTACGGAAATAATTTTATAATTAATCACTCCTTCAAAAGTGTGATACTTATAATTACTCATTCTGAAATATACTACAAATTTTTTGTACTATAATAATTGTAATATAATTCAAGTTTACATTGTAATTTTATTAGTTTGTTCTTTTCCTTGTAGAATGTTTTATTCAATTTAAAATTAGTAATAGTTTGAAAACTATTTATCCGATCTAGCATGATGTTCAAATTATAGTACTCACATTCATATTACATGCTAGTATAATGTTTCTTTTATGTTCTATATAATCAATAATTACAAGTTTATATTCATAGTGTCAATTTAATATTAGCCATACATTTTAAATAGTGCAATTTTTAAAAGTAAAATATTGACTTATTTATTGGGTTCTTATAATTATAAAGTAAACTTTATAAATTATTATGTAATAAATATGTTTTTACATTTTTTCAAATTAATAATATAATTAAATTTTCGTTTATCATACAACAAATAATAATGTGTTACTATCAATAATATATTCGTAATTGTATATTTTATTTCAAGTCTATTCCAATCATTATTCTGTGAACCAAACAAAAGAAACATCAAATTTCAAGTATTCATCATAATAACCAATTTAGGTCATGTTCTATTCTTAAAAATTCAATTCCAGTAATCTTATTCTTGGAATTAAAATTTCAATAACCAAACGACCCGTAAAACCCTTTATCTTGATTCTCCGCCCCCTAGTAGGGAATGGGATTCCTTCCCCAGTACACTTTGAGCGGTGACATATGACCATTGACAATGACTAATGATCATTGACTAATGACCGGTGAATGTTGACCGGAAATTAATAGTCGTTGACCGACAGTCGGTAGCCGTTTACCATTGACCAATGGCCGTTTACCTGTTATTTATTCCATTTCCCCAGCTCAAACATACAACCAGAAAAATCAAAGGGAATTCTTTTCCATTCCTCTCCATTCTCTTTCCTGATTCCATTTTGTTTCCTCCGCTTGAAACAAACGTCCCCTAATCATAAACTGGCACTAATATCTAGTTTATGTATAAAGCTCCCAAAAGTTCGTACATTCATTTTCAAACAACATTGATAAGTGGTGATATAATGTAATTATTGGGTCTTTGTTCACCTTTATTCTATTTGATTGATGACCTATTTCACCACTTTATAGAATAGTTCATTAGTATTGGTGAGCTTATACATTTTGTATATCATATTAGATAAAAGCTCATTCATGCGTGCTTTTGAAGACTAAAAGATATGTTGTGGCCATAATTCACTACTATAAGAAATATGCAAAGAACAATGAGACATCTCGGAATATTTTTTGGTGTATAGCAGATGATTATGGAGGCGACCACCTCATTGGGTCAGTCAGAGTAAAGTTTTTGTCTTTGTTCGTGACCGCCAGATACGACCGCCCCAGTGGGTCAGTTAAAGTTGACGTTTGCTCTTTGTATATTTTACCCCAAACGATCATCCCACTGGGTCGGTCCAAAAGAGACGACCGACCCAGTCGACCACCTCAGGGTCTGTCGAGTTAAGTTCATGCACGTGGTTTCGTCTTCTAGAGGGTACCGACCCACGCGACCGCCCCAATGGGTCTTTGGGGGCTTATTTCCCATTCTTCATTCTAGATACTACAGACGAAATAAGTGAGAGAAAAGGGAAAAAAGAAGAGAAGAAGAGGATAAAGAAGAGAAGGAAGAACTCACCTTCACCCATCTTTCAACCTCCATTAATGGCTTCCTCTTGCACTCTTTTATTTTCTCTTTTATGTTTCCTCTATGGTTGAGTAGTCACCATTTGTATCATTGAATGTTTGTGTACCAAAACATGTTCAACATTTTTTTTATCTCCTTCAATGCATAAGTAATGCTCTAATTTGGTCAACTATTGCATTTGTGGGGATTCCTTTCAATATTAGGATTTTGAGATTGGGATTGTCGCCAAGAAGGGATACACCCTAACTTTTGTACTCTTAATTAGGGGGTAAAACCTTAGGGCTATTATTGAAGGGAGTGTATTGGTTGGTGGATGTAGCCAAAGATGGCCACACCCCTGCGCGCGGTCCGGTTTTTTTTTTAAATGCCTCTGGCGCTCTTTTTTTAATTTCTCTCTTTTTTTTACTTTTTTAAAGATTTTTTATTCATTTTCTTTTCTTTATCATAAAAACTTTAATTGTTTGAAACTTTTAATATATAAGTCCAAAATGAAAAAAAAATTATATCATCGTTCACCTAAACTCAAGCTCTTCAAAACAAGACCAGTCATGGATATATTTTGACAACTTTTAAAAAATATTTTTACATGTATGGAGCATAGAACGTAAAAGAAAACTTGTACGGATGGTCATACAAACCTGTACAAATGTTCACTAAAATATGTACATACTCACGTAAAAACATGTACATCTCGCATTAAAAATATAGATAGTCATATAAACCTGTACGAATCATTAAATATGTACATTTTTAGATTAAAACCTGTACGTATAAGAAAGAACACTTATACAGACGGTCATACAAACATGTACAGATGGTCATACAAACATGTACAAATGTTCATTAAAGAACATGTACATTCTCACATTAGAACATGTACATTGTCACATTAAAACATGTACATTCTCACATTAAAATATGTACATACATCCTCACATTAAAATATCATCGTATACATGTAAAAATAATTTTTTTTAAAAGTTGTCAAAACATATCCATGACTGGTCTTATTTTGAAGAGCTTGAATTTAGTTGAATAATGATATAATTTTTTCATTTTGGACTTATATATTAGAGTAAATTACTCAGAACCCCCTTGAGGATTTGGGATATTACAGTTAACCAACTCGTGTTTATCATAATTATTAGTAACCACCTCAAGGTTAAGGTATCTTTGACTAGGAGCCCCTGAACTATAACTCTATGATCAAAAAGTTAACTATGTGTTGACCTATCAGCTTAATCACATTAATAATGTCAGGCTGGACAACTAAACTGCTTAATCAATCGTCTAACTCTCTTTCATCCCACTTTAGATGCATTTTCAAGGAAAGGTTGACATTTTTAGGAAAATAACAATGTAGATTAAGTTGTGTTTTTTGTCCAACATGACCTTATTAATATGATTAAGTTGATAGGTTAACACGTAGTTAACTTCTTGATAACAGAGTTATAGTTCGAGGGCTCGTAGTCAAAGATACCTTAACCTCAAGGTGGTTACCAGTAATTATGATAAACACAAGGGGGTTAACTGTAATATCCTAAATCCTCAAGAGGGTTCTGAGTAATTTACTCTATATATTAAAAGTTATAACTATTTAAATTATTGTTGTGGATAAAGATAAATAAAAAGAAAAATGGAAGAAAAAAAATCGACGCTTACGCTCACGCTCCGAGTTGCTTCTTCTATTTTCAATTTTGTCCCACTATATTTCATTAATTATAAAATTATCCTGTTGTAATGATATTTTTTAGAGAAAATTACTGACTGCCCCTTGAGGTTTCGGGTAATTACAATTTACCCCCTTGACGTTCTCATAATTACTTTCAACCACCTCGAGTTATCAGTTTCTTGACTTCTTGCCCCCAAATGGTAACTCCGTTACGAAGACGTTTAAGATTTGCTGACATGTAATCTCTTTTTAATAAAATCAGCCAACGTGGACAATTAAATTACTCCAGTCAACCTACTCCAGTCAAAACGCAATTGAACCCTCAATTTGTAAAATTTAACTACGACAGTATACCCTCAACCTGTAAAATCGTGATTGAACCCTAAATTGCTCCACTGGTCTCACACGCTTATCCTCTCTGTGAAATTCTCTTGGAACTGTAACTACGTCTCTCATTCTCCATTTGGGGACTTTTTGATCCCTTGCACGTTTGACTCGAGATACATTGGGTTCGTCGGCGATGACGCGCTGCTTTCCATCTCAACTAACTGCAAAAATCTCCGTGTGCTTCACCTCGCTGACATATCCAGCGAAGTTGGGGGTGAAGGAGAGGAGGATGCAGGATTCTCCGTCCCGGGATTAATTGAGTTTTCCGTGGGTTAGAACACATCGAGGAACTAGTACTCGACGTTTGTAAAAACGTCAGGGAAAGCTGGGCAGCGTTGGACGTACTAGTAAACAAATGCCCCAATTTAAAAACCCTAAAACTAGGACAGTTTCAGACGATATGTCGAGCGATTGAGTCCCAATTAGACGGTCTCGCACTCTGCAAAGGTCTGGTGTCGTTATCAATCAAGGACTCTGCTGATCTGACTGATTTCAGGCTGATTGCCATTGCTCGAGGATGTTCAAGGTTGGAGAAATTGGAAATCCATGGTTGTAATCAAGTGACAGTGAGAGGGCTGAGGACCATGGCGAGTCTGCTGTGGAAAACACTGGTGGGTGTGAAGATCTCAAAATGTCCAAACCTTGACGCTGCGACTTCATTGCAGGCAGTGGAGCCAATCTGTGACCGGATCAAGCGGCTCCACATTGATTGTGTGTGGAGCAAAGCTATTCTTGAGGGAGAAGGTGAGTATGTAGAACCGCCACCACCTGTGGAAGATCTCTTCCCTTTTGATCTCAATGAGGTGGATGATGGATCTAGCCACCAAGATGATCAGCAGCAGGGGCGAGAAGACTGTAATGGGGATGGTGGCAGAAGTACGAAGAGACAGAAATTCTGGTCTGAATTGGAGGATGATCAGCAGCAGCAGCATCCGTGGCACAATCAGTGCGCTGCTGCCTCTAGTAATGGAGGGGGAGAATTCCCGTTATGGTGCAATAGTGGTGGTGGCGATGATGACATTGATAACTACAGCTGCTGAGTAATCACAGAGAGGATAAGCGTGTGAGACCAGTGGAGCAATTTAGGGTTCAATCACGATTTTACAGGTTGAGGGTATAAATTGAGGGTTCAATTGCGTTTTGACTGGAGTAAGTTGACTGGAGTAATTTAATTGTCCACGTTGGCTGATTTTATTAAAAAGTGATTACATGTCAGCAAATCTTAAACGTCTCCGTAACGGAGTTACCATTTGGGGGCAAGAAGTCAAGAAACTGATAACTCGAGGTGGTTGAAAGTAATTATGAGAACGTCAAGGGGGTAAATTGTAATTACCGAAACCTCAAGGGGCAGTCAGTAATTTTCTCTATTTTTTATTTTAATTTGACTAAAATGTCCTTGGATGTAGCTAGGATAGCTACAATCACATGTAGCTAAGAATTTTTGTTTAATGCTATCTAGTGACTTTGAACTTATTTGAGTGAAGAGGTTTGATTAATTAGATAAGACTTGGTTGGCCCATGATTTGGGGAACCTTTATATTAGCTCACATATACAATGTTTGAATAACTTATGTTTATGAGTTGATTTGAGTAATTTTAGGTGATTCCCCACTATCCTAGGGTACGCCTCCATCCATTCCATCTAAAAACCATTTTGAATTATGTTTTTTATTGCTTTTCTTGTGTCGGCCAACCAACTAAGCTTGCCTCCGGTTAAACCTCTATTTATCGTTCTTTAGTACAATTACTAGATACCGAAGGTAGGGATTGAGAAATCAATTTCCTCGTGGATACGACACTTGTTGTACTACAGTGATTTTGGGTGCACTTGCCCTTTTGTTTGCTTAGGTTTATACAACTATAGTATTTTCTCAACAGGCACTTAAGCATTTAAACATTTTGTATACTACAAGAAATATAGACTTTTTCAGACGGAATATTCCGTATGTAAAAGTACAAATTCCGTCTCTAATGACAATCACTGACGGAAAATTCCGTAGGAAAATTCCGTCTGTAATAAGCGGGTCGGTAATACTATTCCGTCTGAGAAAATAAATTTCGTCGGTGATACTAAAGAGTATTAGAGACGGAAATTTCCGTCTTTAATAAATTATCACCTACGGAGTATTCCGTCTCAGAAACATTATTACCTACCAAATCTTCCGTCTCACATAAATTATCACCTACAAAATCTTTCGTGATTGTTCCATACCTGAAATCTCACAGCTCGCTCACAGTCTAATGATTCACAAGCTGTAGACTTTTTGATCTTGCTGGCTCCCAGTATAATAATTCACATGATGAAGAATCCGTTCAATAAATCAAAACGACACACAACGTGCCATTTTTTATTCATAAATTGGACTTAAATATACAATCCATATACTGTAAAATCTGTAGTAATCTATATTTATGAAAAGATAGTATCTAGAATCAATTGCTGGACAAATCAACTAAAATCTACATCAAGGATCTATGTATGTATTTGCATGTTCCAAGCAGCTTACAAGGTTGTGAATGGTTCAAAACTACAAATGAGACAGATGGTTAAGGTAAATCGAACTGAAGTCAGTTTCCTGTCCAAGAACCAAGCTTAAGTGGATCCAAGCCGTATCTTATTGTTTTGACTTGCCTCTCTAATGTCTGGACAATGCATCCAGTCATCCACCACCTCTGATAGCAGAATTCAAGTAAATGGAAGACTTCTGCTCTCCTGTTTCATGAAAAAAGAAACTGAATTAGCTGATCACAATGAAAAGCATTTTGAAGCTGATTACAATGAAATGCATTTGTGTTTGTGGTATTGCAGAGGAGAAAACCTAACCTCCCATGATTCTTTTAAACTTATAGCTAGTATCCAAAGGAATTAACTGCAAATAGAAAGCACCAAAAATACAAGAAATTATTAATCAGGTGAAACACACTCTCTTAAACATTATAGAATTGCACCCAGACCAGTATAGTAAACCCATTATAGAATTTCTTACACCAAGAGTACTTGTGTTACCATTCTGGTTTTCAATCCTGAAAACCCATTAACAACCTGCTAGTCGATCAAACAAAAATCATATCCAAAGTAGTATAGTAAAGTTTAGCACCACTATACAATTATGCAGTTTCAATCAATAAGATGTCATCTGGATTTGGTTGTCAAAAGCGTGCACCTCAAAAAAAAAGAGAAAAGGAAAACTTCTAGCCATCTTGGGTTGAAAGAATCAAAGTAGAATTTAAAGAAAAACGTCCAACAGAGGTAACGTTACAACATCTGCTGTTTCATAATCCAGAGTTTCACAGGTATCTACATCTTTATACTACTACTCATAGCAAAGCAAGGAATAATATGAAGCATAAATAGTTTCTTCACCCTATAATGATTATTCTGCCCAAAATCATTTGAAGATAACAAACCTATTGCTAAATTTTAGTTTGCACCAAATGTGGGGTATAAAAGAATTTCTTTTAAGTCATCATCCGTACCACTTTAAGTGGACTGCAGCAGAAGAAAACAACCAAATTTTACCAAAACATAGAGTCATCATATAAGAAATTGGCAAAGGAAGCAAACCTGACCATTCAACAATACATGACATACTAAGTTCAGAATTTTTATTGAAAAGAAAAGGAATCAACCTAGCAAGGCCTCCTTATGTGGTATTTTTCCTTTATCAATCTAGAGACAAACATATATAAAACATAGAAAACTTTTCCACGCACTAGGTTAGATTTGATTTAAAATACATATAAACACATGCAAATCTAAAATACTAGCCTGTGAATATACAACTAAAGCACCATAACAACCCCACTGAAGTTGGTCGTGAGGATACAAACTACAAGCTAGCCCAAATACACAGGAAAATATAAAAAAATATCTAAATTGCACCTGCTTACAATTAAGATGCAAAAAGGTCTCAACGTTTCAATATGCTGGTCAGAATATAGCAACAAAACCTCCCCTTGCAAACTGATTGTGGGCACCAAAAATAATTAAGCAATTTCAACTCTGATATATAATCCAAGGACACTAACAATAACAAAAGGAAAAATAGACTAAATAGTTTCTCATGGAAGAAAAACGAAAAATAAAACGTCATCATTTCTTCATAGTTCACTAAACCGATGCTTCATAGAGTTTGCAATAAAAATCGAGTAAGGTTAGGACAATGGAAAAATGTATTAGTACTGAGTTCAATTATGAGTGAAAAAAGTAAGCCCCGTCATTTTTCCCTGTAGAGTATGATATCAAACAAATTTATGTTGATAAAAGCCGCTGGCCACATAAAAACCTAAAATCATGCGACTGAATCATCAGTGAATTTTAGGATAACAAATTAAAGAGGGAATAGAAGAACCAGAGCATGAATGGAAAGGATCATCCAAGACGAGTTGTGCATAATATGACTTTCTCTCTTCAATTTAATTCCCGCATAATATACCTTAGTAACCTCCCCTGGGTTATGTAACCTAACTTCCACACTCTACAATAACTCTTCCGTGGTACTGCTAACAAAAAAACTGAACATTCTGGTTAAGAGTTGAGATGATTCTTAATACTATATCTTCCAAGAATAAAAGAACAAAAAACTCCCTTTATTTCACAATTGTGGGTCGCGGACTTACAGATAACCATGGTCTAAATTTTTGATGGATCCTCTACCTACAAAGCCACGAAAGGTAACTGTGCCAGTTGTACAACTTGCTGTCTCCTGAAAGGAGGATTTCGAGATTGTGCTTAGTCGTGGGAAGAGCTTCTTGTTCGTACAACTAGCGGTCGCCAGTTAGCACATAGCAGCGGCCAGCCAGCTGGGATTTCAGAGAGAAAGTTGAGCAGGAAGTCAGGAAAAGCTTGATAGTGAAGAGGAGCGTGACTTACAAGTAGGAGAAATGGAAAAGAAGAAGTGGAGTCTGAGTCGACGAAGAAGACGAATTCGAGAGGCAAAGTTGAATTGGGATTTCATATTCTGATTTAGGAATCAAAACACCTAAACTAGGTATATGTATCTGGTAAAATAATATTTAAATAGATAAGATTTTCAGCTACGGAATCTCCGTCGGAAATTTTCCGTCTGAAAATGTTATTCAAAATCCGTCGGAAATATCACTTCAAACGTTTTAATTCATATGCGCACTACATCCTAAAAAATCTGTAGGAAATTCCGTAGGTGAATGTGAGTTTTACATACAGAATTATTCGGTAGGAAATTTTCCGTCTGTGATACTACTATTTTCTTGTAGTTATGAAAGAAAAGCTTTTTTTTTGGTCACAAAAATAGAAAAGCTTTACCGTAGTATATTACTTTCCATCTCATGAGCATATATATAATTAAAAAAACAAATGCATCTCTTTGGTCTAATATTTTGGATCAGATAAAAATTAAAAGAATGTTGCTAATTGCAGTACACATTTTACTAATTAATATTTCAAACATGTACTGATTGCCGTTTATTAAAGGGTAATTTATGGATTAGAGTGCAATTCGCGGATTGGTTATAGGTTAACTCCTATGTAGTATGGTGCTTAGTGATGTGAGTATCGTAATCAACTGTAGGAAGTAAGACACCCTGGTTTACGAGGTTAATCACAAAACGGCCACACACAATCTTGAGGTATTAGGGTTTTGATTATGAATATTGTGTTTTTTTGGGCTAGATATACAAAAGAAATTTTTGAAGAAAAGAAGGTGCAAAACTTTAATAATGGATTTCCTCACTTTTTCTGGCCGAACTTAACTCGTGATATATATACTCACGAAATGGTATAAATTCATAAAAAATGGTCATAAACTTACAAAAGTCTGGAGAAACCAAGTCAAGACTATACAACGTTCGTGAGAAACTTTTTCCTAAAGATAGATATTTGTGGTTTTTACCTTCACAAACCGACAAAGTTCGTGAACCGTTGTCAAAGAAAAGTTCTTGACAAATTTGTTAATGATTTGTAGAATCGTGAAAAAATGGCATGCATTGGGTGTGTCTCATGAACCTCACACGCATAACCTGGATCGTCGTATATTTTCGCCAAAGTTAGTACTTTATTAATAAAAGAAACCCTAATAAAGCGTAGTTCGACAAATATTTTGATCATACATTAACATAAATCCCACAAATATCTAATAAATAGTACCGAAGATCCATTACACCTAACAAATAGGTTGATCAAACATTAACAGATAGTAATAAAGTTCATTACACCCAGTTAAACTAAAAAAAATACGGTCCACTAGTATGGTGTGGGTATGCATCCCAGATGGAGAGTGTACTGAACATGTCATTGATCATTGCTCTGTGGCTTTTTGCCCCTCCTTTAGCATTCCCTGATGGATGTAACGCCAATGCCAACTATGATTCCGGATAGTAATCCCAACCAAGTTCAGTTTCCCCAGTCACAAGCTACAACAAAATTGATCAAGTATGTGCACATAATAATCCTAGTAACAATATTTACTAAAGAAAAAGAAAAGATGACTCACTTAAATGGGATCCGGACGTGGAACAAACATGTTGTATACTTTTCAGGGTTCAGAATCTTTGGATGGTTGTGTTTCGTGTACCGATCCAAGTAATTTGGTCACACACTGCAACAAAGCCCTAATGGCTTACAAGTTACAACGATTACAACTTTATTAACATCATCAATTAACACATAGGAACAACTAACACTAGTGTATCTAGAAAGCCTTAGTATATTAACTTATTCTTTCGAGGATTTTAACTTTCTCACAACTCTCCTCATAATGTTAGAAAACCAAATGCTTCATACGCCATTAATTTACATGCTCAACTTCCATGAAACTCTTCGTGAATAAGACATTAATTGGAAGGCATAACCAATTAACTTCACAAGAGCAACTCCACGGATTTAGTATTAATTTTAACAAGGTTTCCACATCCTCAAAGAAGGGGTCGTGATCCTCCACCTCCCATCTGCCTGCATCTGCACTGCTTGCAGACGGGATATATGTTCGGCTAGCTCGGCCATCTGCCGCTGCAGGGTCAAGAAGCTCTTCATGGGAACCATTTATTGATCGTGGGAGGTGTTGGCAGAGAGTATTTCCTGCTCATAGGACGGGGTAGCTTCTGTTATCTAGGTGTCATTTTTATTGGAGTTTCTGCCTCAGGGTGGTGGTGCAGCCATCAAAGACTTTCTTTGGAGGTGGGTAGAGAAGATTTGTAGTGATGGCGAGAAAGTTCTCATAGACGGCGTGAAATCTTAAAGTGTAATATATTTTATAGGTTTAGATTATCTTTTTATGTGCGGTGACTTGTAATTAAGGAGACGCGATCATGAGTAATTGGCAGGAAACAATGATTTACGTGGTTCGATCCTGAATGATCTAGTTCATGGGGGTTGACACAGGTTTTTAATATGATTATAGGGGATACAAAATGTGGAGAAAGAGTAGTAATGTATGCGTGAAAAATAAATGTGGATTGATTGTTATTTATAGAGAAACGACAAATGAGCCCACTCGTTGCTCATTTGCTGGCCGGGAAGATGACGTCGGTTGTGTCCACCTGAAGTAGGGATGACGTCATCCGGGGTAGGCGTGCTAGATAAAGCTTTCTTTCTTTGTATGTGTACATGAAATCCCAAAGTTGACATATCAATCTTGGGGTATTTAATGATGTGTGGGGATATGTGCGAGTGGTAAGGACCGGTTGTCCGACAAGACTGATGGGACGGATGTCAGTGTCACACGTGCTGGGTCATGATTGCTTCCACATGCTAGAGTCAGGGTCGTTGTAGTGGGGAGCCGACCGGGGTTTCTGCAGGAGAAAACCGGCTGGGTCTGGTCATCTAATGTCAATTTCGATCTTATTTCGAGCTGAATACATCGCTGCAAGCCCAGTCACTGTTTATTATAATATAATATATATCAGGTTTATTTTTATATAATAGATATCAAAATTATTTTTAATATATAATATGTAAGTTAATTAAATTTTTATATATCATATATTTATCTTGATGAATTCATATTAATTAAAAAAAATATGGGCGAGCGGGCCAAACACCAGTAAAGTTTAAGAAAACCGGATATAGCTTGCCCCAACTCAAAAAATAAAAATCAGGCCTAGTTACTAAGAGCAGGTCTGATGAGCCAAAAAATCTCTGTGACCTGGTCCTGCCCGAAAATGATCACCTCTACCCATGTTAGTAAACCTAGGAAGAGCAACAAGGTTAGATCAAATTTCTTATTAGATTAGAGAAATTGCATAGTGATAGAGATGAAGTTTTGGTGTAATAAGTACTTGACTGTATTATCTCTTTATGCAATGGTTAATATTTTTTAGTTTAAAAAATCCCTTTTGATTAAAAAAAAGAGAAGAAAGAAAAAAATGAATCCCAACAACTAATCCACGGAGCCAGCTAAACCGCCAGTTGGCCCCTGCATATTAGTGGTTGGTGCGAGCACGCTCGCCAGCCGACCTGACGGCGTTAAACCGGCGGGTCCCAAGGATTCTTTTCTTTTCTTTTTTTTGTTCCCAACGATCTCTCGCCGTGTCTCCCTATAGTATAAGCCTGTAGAGTTCCTTCGAATAATCGGTTATTCTTCTTCCACCCCACGTTTCTTTCTTCAACATTCTCATCCTCTCGTCCACTCTACCTTTCTGATAAACCCTTGACGTCAAATTTGCCTGCTCACTTCTTCCGCTTGTTTTTTCTTTCTTCCAGTTCAATCCTTCTCGTATGTTCTAGTTGGCGCCACCATTTTTGCGTGGACTTAAGTCAATTAAAGGTATTCTCTTTTACACCTCTATTCCCCAGTTTTGCTCACACGAGTTTGCTGCGTTGTTTTTTCTTTCTCGCTTCATCGGTTGCTTGGTTCCGTTTGTTTGGTTAATTGGAGTATTGGCTGGAGCTCTGTTGTTTTTGGATCGAATCATTTTGTTTGCTTATCGTTCTTCACTATTCTACATTTTTCCGCAAAAAATGGTTTCAACTGCTTATGGGACCCCAGATTGTTGTAGCGTGATTAGGTAATGGGGCTTTCATGCCGGTAACGTCAACTGCTAATCTTCATCTACACACTTAACCTGTAACATTGCTTAACTATTGCTTGGAATTTTTCACTTTAGGTTGTCTTATGGAATAATCGTCTATGCTTGCTCCAATGTCACTTTCCTTGAATCGTTGTTTTTCATTCTGTTGAAGAAACTGATGCTTATTTTTCTACTGAAACCTTGAACCTACAACGACCTTCATCTATTCTCTCTATATATCTGTATGGTTTGGTCAAGGATTTAGATGGTCAATCGAGCTAAATCTGCATAGAAGGAACTGGCGGTGGCTGGTTTACTTAATTCACGCCGATTAATTGATTCTTCGCACAGGACAAGATGTATGGCTCCCAGCTGTGTTTAATCTCTTCAAAGGACTAATCAGAGCTGAAAGAATGGATAACAAGATGCAGCATATTGCTATCTATACTACTGCTAGCTTGCCATGGATGACTGGTACTGCTGTGAATCCTCTATTCCGTGCTGCCTATCTATGCAAAGATGGAGGGAGAATGGTCACTCTGGTAATTCCTTGGTTGTCTCCCAGTGATCAAGACCTGGTATATCCAGATAATATCAGATTTAGCTCAGCCTCTGAGCATGAGAGTTTTGTACGTAAATGGGTTCAGGACAGAACAGGACTACAATCTGACTTTGCTATACGCTTCTACATTGGAAGGGTAAGCATGGCAATAGTCATTATCTCTGTACTTTGCACAATTATATGTTCTATCACTTCTGTTGCTTGTTTCTCATGGCTTCTTTACTCTAATTTGCTAGCATTTTAAGGTCGAGCCAGTCTTTTCTCTCATGACCTATGTTATGGCTGTGATTTTGATATATAAATGCCAAGCATACCAGTATTTAGTTTTTGTTTGTGTAAATAGAAACTGGGGTAGTATGTCCAAGAGAAGCTTTCAACTTAACAATTTTGAACTGATGATTTTATAACGTTTCTAGCACCAATATCTTGCAATCAAAACAGATTGGTCTGCTTGCTATATCTATTAGTAGCTCTTTCTTACGCCTTATGAAGTCTAGGTTCTACAGTTGATCTTTGTTAACTTTATGCTGTTAGCAACTCCAAAACTTTATCTCCGATGTTCTTACAAGTGCTAATTCAGATGTTGATTATGACAGTTTTCTTTAGACAAAAGAAGCATTCTTCCAGTTGGTGATATCACAGAGGTTATCCCTGATGAAGAAGCAGATATAGCTGTGCTTGAGGAGCCAGAGCATTTGACTTGGTTTCATCATGGAAAAAGATGGAAAACAAAGTTTCGCCTGGTAATAGGGGTAATTCATACAAACTATCTCGAGTATGTCAAGCGCGAGAAGAATAGCGTGCATGCATTTTTTCTGAAACATGCAAATAGCTGGGTAATCAGTATTTACTGCCACAAGGTATACTCATCATTAACATTTTCTTTCAATCTTGCACTACTTTTATGTTTCTCTCTTATGCCGCAGTAGTAAGCTCTCCCAAGTTTTTTGTTTTATTGAGCTCTCGAGTGAAGCTAATCAGCTGCATTATAGATGTATGTGTTAGCTCCAACATTCTTTTTAAAAATCGTGCTTCTTTGAGCTTTTGCTTATGGCCAACTACCAGCTCAAATCTAACTGCTACCTTAGATTTATTGAACTCAGATTTGATTGAGCACCTTGGTCTGAGACTTTTCCTTGTGCCATGGGTCGATAAAGATGATTTATCAAGTTGATGACCTATAATGAAATTGAGATTCATCCTAGTACAGTTCTGCTGTGAAAATTTTATCTCCTTGAATGTTTAGCGAAAAGCTTGACCCAAGAGAGTAAATCTGCTGTTGAGACTTGCGTGATAGGTACAGATAAGCTCGAGGTCTAAGGTCCTTAGTAGTATGCACAGATTAACTTCACTGCTTGGACATGAGGGTGTTGTGTGTGAGTAGGGGTTCTTCTTAGGAACAAGGTGTTATAAGGAACTGTAACATGAAAGGCACCTTCATCTGTGATCAAAACATTAAGTTTTGTTTTGTTTTGTTCTCTTTTTTTTTTTTTTTTGGGGGGGGGGGGGGGGGGGGGGGGGGGTGTGTGGGATGATTAGGCCCTTTTGCTATGACCAGGGCAAGCAAAAGATCGGACCAGATGCTAACCCGTATGAGAATGTGAAGTAAAGGTATGATATTGGTGCAAAAGGTTGCCATTTATGGTTTGTTTTCAGCATCCTAACTTTCCTTGAACAAGTTGTTCTGGTACATCACTCGGTGATTCCAGTCTAGGGAATAGATATTTGGTTCCATCTAGTAGAAATGTCTCCCTTTTAATTACTATAATAAATCCTTTGAGGGCCTATTGAACGGCTGAATTTCTTATTAATAGGAAAAAGAAGACAGTACCCTTGAATTGCTCTCATTATCTGCTCCGAAGAATTTCTTTCTTTCATTGCTGGTTAACTCACGTAGTTAATGATATGTGACAGGTAATCAGACTGTCTGCAGCTACCCAAGATCTTCCCAGATCCATAGTCTGCAATATTCATGGAGTCAATCCCAAGTTCCTGGAAATTGGCAAAAGAAAGAAAGCAGAACTGCGAAGTGGTGGATCCAAGGTATTTACCAAAGGTGCGTATTACATCGGGAAGATGGTTTGGAGTAAAGGATACAGGGAGCTTCTTAAGCTTCTAAAAGATCATCAGAAGGAGCTTTCTGGGCTAGAAGTTGATCTTTATGGTAATGGGGAGGATTGTGATGAGGTAAAGGAAGCTGCTAAGAAACTAGAGCTTACAATCAGAGTTAATCCAGGCCGTGATCATGCTGATCCGTTATTTCACGAGTAAGTGTTTTCCCTTGAAGATAATGTGTACTTTACCTTGCTTTTATTTAATATTAACATTGTTTGCCAGAATCCTGTTATAGTTAAGGGCTTTCAGGTTCCCTTGCTTGCCATATAATATTGTATGATCATTCTTTGCGGCCAGCTTGTCCATCACAAACTTGTCCCGACTTGCTGTACTAAATGTATGCTTTATATCATATTTGCTTGAATAAGCTAGACACTACTTCCCCTCGTCTTCAAATTTTGTACTACTCATTTCAGTTACAAGGTCTTCCTGAACCCAAGTACAACGGATGTAGTCTGTACTACCACAGCAGAGGCACTAGCAATGGGGAAGATTGTTGTCTGTGCTAACCACCCTTCCAATGAGTTCTTCAAGAAGTTTTCTAACTGCCGAACCTACAACAGCAGTCGTGAATTTGTCCAAACTATCAAACAAGCATTAACTGATGAGCCCGCCCCATTGACCGATGACGAGACATACATGCTATCATGGGAAGCGGCAACCGCACGGTTCCTCGAGGCTGCTGAGCTCGAGGGCTCTGACGTAAGACTCAAGGCCTCATCAGCACCCCCAACCTCCTCCTTCACCAGGAGTAGAACATCATCAAGTGGTGGTGGGGTGGAGCCTGCTAGAGGGAAGTTCGCCTCGATGTCACTCAATTTGAAGGGAAAGATGGAAGATGCCTCGGCTTTCGTGCATTATACTGCTTCAGGATTTGAAGCCTCTAGAAAAGTGTTTGGGGCGATACCAGGGACTTTGGAGCCGAATGAAGAACAGTGTAAGGAGGTTGGACTGTCTTATGATGGGCAGAAGTTAACTAAACGTCATTCGAGGAAAAAGCCTTAAGGTCCGGATACTTACTGATTGTGCCCTCCATGATTTGGATTTGATACTTCCAACAGTTAACGTTGATCTTTCTATGACCACCTCTTCTGTATATTACGAGCATCAGCTCTAGTGATTAGAAAATATGTATCATGTGAAGGAACTTCTAGGATGGGATTGACAAAATGACAAATGTGTGGCTGTCACTCTTAGCAAAAACAAAGTGGCAGTTATGTGAAGGGCACTTGTGTCCTGATTGATGTTGGTGATGTAAGTTTGTTGACACTAGTGCCTGTATTCACTATAATCTCGTGACATAAGTGCTTGTATTGACCATAATGTCGTGAAATATGTTCTAGTATTATTGACCATAATCTCGTGACACAAGTGCTCACCTTTGATTAACCATAGTAACTACACAGTTTTTATCAAAAACGGCATATAGCCCGGGCTGTCAAAATTAAATCAGGTTTTGATCTGGTTGAGTTTTACCCGAACCCGATCTAACATAGTTTAGATCAACCTGTACCTGACCGAACTTGGAATGGGTTATTATATTTCTTCAATTCGAATCCGTGGTGGGTTGACCCAAACCCGATCTGTTTTTTTTTTTAATTATTAATTTTTAAAATTTAGCACGGCTTCCAAACGCAGCTGTTTAACAACTCTACTATAGTTAGAATTTTATCCAGTAATAGAATGACACTTTGTTGTCTACTTTTTTAAAAAAAGAGATTAATTGTTTTTCATGGTCATCAAACGCTGTCTATATGATAAGTAAATATAATACTTTAATATCATTAATTATTATGTACAATATTTGATTCAATGTGATTTGGTTAATCTTAATGTTATTCCTCCTTTTGAATTTCTAGACTCGACATGTAAGAGTGGGTAGTCTTTTTACTCCCTTTGACTTTTTTACATTGGGCTCTTTTTTCTCGCTTGACTTTTTCCCATTGAATTTTCCCATTAGATTTGCATTAGGAGATTTTAAGACTCAGTTTATACCAATCTTTACTATTAATAAAATGGCTTTAAGCCCTAATTATATATATATAAAAAAACATCCTGTGTTTCTCACGGAGGAGAAACAGATCAATAATAATGCAACCAAATCCAGATGAAAACACCAGTAGACGTGGAAAAAAAAAAACTAGAAACTCTATAATAGATGATTTCGATGAAGCGCCATACTGGTTCAGAACCACGCGTTTGTTTGATCGAGGGGTAGTCTCGCTTAAGCATCTTATTAGTCCATTGAAGATTGCTTCCACCCACCAAACTCGTCAACTGGAATTTCACGATCATGGTGGTACCTCTGCAAATGGAGATAATTTGCTTTCATGTTATTTTTGCTACGTTTGAAGTTATCAATTGGGAGTTATGTACAAAAGTAATTTGAGCAGGAAAGAACGATCAGTTATCAATTTGACCTTAAGTATGTAAAATCCTGTTTGGGAGGAGATTACAGATTGGAAGATAAAGGAATCATCAATCAAGCAGATCGATCAGTATTTACATTATTACCTCTGGTGTGAAAGTGAGGCTAACTCTGACCTCTCCTTTGTACTCTTCATCCTTCACTATGTTGTATGAAGTTGTCTGGAGGTTTCCTTCGTAAAACACTGGCTCTAACGGAATCCTGCAAAAAAAAAAAAAAAATTAAAACAACACGATATTGACCATAAAAAAAAGAGCGGCAAAGCAATACCAGACCCGAGTGAACTTGCTGCAGAAATTTAGCAAGTGTACAACTAATAAATATGGCTAAAACCGAAGCTGCTTACTTGGCTTCCCCAAGATAGTCATCGTCGGAGAAATTACTTTATCATATAGCTTAATATAGAGCTCAGAGACAGATCCGGAGATATTGAAGATGAAAGTCTCATTCCATTCTGGAGATCCGTCACCTAGTATCACGGCATCATCATATATGTTACAATACTATGTAGCATTTGTTTGTAATATAAGTCCATTTTTTTTTTCTTTTTGCCATGAAATAGACAGCTAATAATTTTCTTTCCAGACATATAAATAACATGCCATGTTCAATAACAGTACACATGAGCAAAATATAAGTTTTCAAATTATTAGAGAACTAAAAATAAGGATTAGAGAAGAAGTCAGAATCTATGTAGTATAAGTCCAGTAACTATTTGTACGTGATGTTAAAAAAAGCCAAGTATGTATTTTGCTTCTTCTCGTTTCTTTTTGGTGATGAGGAGGGGATACCGTCCAATGTCCCTTAATACTCATTGAACAGGAAAGAAAAGGACCGGACATATTTTAGGATCGTACGTACCTGAGACAACGTGCTTTATGCTCTTGCGTTCTACAGGTAAGGTACATAAGGATCCACGGTAGCTGAACCAAAAAAAATAATAATAGTAAAGAAAGTTAAGTTCAAGAGGAGTACACTTTGATGTGCATTTTATTGAATATAACTGATACATGCGGAGAGCAAACTCATAGCAAGAATTCGATTGGCTAAGTGAGCGATGGTCGGGGCAGTAGATTTGATCATCTGCTTTGCAAGCTTGCTTAGTCAACAACCACGCTTGATCGCAAATAGATCAGATCAAAAAACCAACTCTGGTATGCAAGTGAAGTATTAAAGTCGTAGTATGCTTTATCCCGTATGTTTCACCACCAAACTCGTGTCCCTACGACACTTCATTACACAATACACATCCCTACTTACATATATATGTTACAGGGAGCTAGCGGACTAGATCGAATCATGAATCGTAAGTGTCAGCACAAAACTGAAACATACTAGATCATATACCAAACGAAACAGAGCATTGATTTATCAGAAGCGGTTGGACTGAAACCGATCCAAAGTGGAGAACACAACATGAGTCTGTGAGATCCTAGCTGCAATGTACACCACGTTTTCCACAGATCGGGAACGCATTCACAGCATTTCATCATACAATCATCAGACCAGAAGCAGACTGAGCGGAGTGAGTTCACATTGCTCGCCGAAATGAATAAATAAAAACCTCTAGATCCGTAAAAAGGAAAAAACTGAAAAAAGCAGTACAACCGACAGCTAGCGAAAAGAAGCAATCGTGACGAATTAGTGAGCTCAGAAAGAGATACGATCACGTCAAAATCGGAGCGCACGCCGAACAAATTCCTACACAATCGAGATCGGGAATCGAGAAAAAACGGAAACATACAGGGAGAGGAAAAGTCGGGCGGAGAGAGAGTAAATGAGCATTGGAAATTTACAGAGGAAATCGGAGCCTTCAAGGCCCTTAGCGCTGACGAGGACGACTTCAAGCTTTCCTTGACTCATCGTTGAGATTTGTAAGACGAATGAGCAGAGATTGAGGATGGAAAACAGAAGGACGATCACACTGTTTCGACTTCCTACTTCAATGGTTTTTCTTAGGGGTGGCAATTTTTACCCAACCCGATAACCCGACCCATACCCAACCCGAAAATAGCGGGTTTGGGTCACGATTATTGACCCATTTAATTATTGGGTCGGGTATGGGTTACCTATTAAATTTGTGGGTTGGGTATGGGTTTAAAGTCCTAACCCGCAGTCAGCCCGACCCGTTTATTTTATTTATTAAAAATATAATAAATAATTAAGTAGATAAAATATAAATATATTACCAAGTAAGTGCTAACCTACTATTAGTATAATACAAATTATGTAGTATCTTTTTTTATTAGAGGTTGTTTATTTGATAATACTACTTTGTTGTATTTATTTATAAAGAAAAAACAAGAGTATTCATTATGTGGATTGTCAAAAGACAGTGTGCTGCTCTCTCCTCCACAGCTCCCACTGTGGTCCTATCTCTTCTGTACTCTGAAGATTTTTATCTATGTTTTGATTCTATATTCTAAAGGAGAAAATACAGTTATATTTGGCCGAGGCGCGTACACATCACCTTCTTCTGTTAAGTGCCACTGAGCACGACATGTATGTGGAAAAAGAAAAAAAGACGGAGGATAAATGAAAACTTTGGAATATCTACCAATTGAATGTACGATTTCATTCATTTGTAACTACGATTGAGCAATCATATAAAAAAATTAATTCCAGGTCTTTAAATTTGCATAGCCTAATTATGTTGGGTTAAACGGGTCGGGTATGGGTTTAATCATTTTATATGGGTTGGGTATGGGTTGATAATTTGTAACCCGAATATTATTGGGTGGGTATGGGTCAATACAATTTAATTGGGTCGGGTATGGGTGAGCTCAACCCGACCATTAACCCGAATTGCCACCCCTAGTTTTTCTCTTTCTCGCTCCCACCTTTCAGTCGATGTACATGCGCTTTGTTCGGGTATAAAATCGCGGAGGTTACTGTGACGGACATAATATTTCCGTCTACGACGGACATGATCTTGACCGTTAAATATTTTAACCTTTTCAATCTGATGCGATAGGAACTGCATGAAACACTATTTTAATCAATAGGACAAGAAATGAACTATCGGCTGGGACAAACACATGAGTATTTTTTTTAAAGAAATGAACAGATATGTGTGGGACGAGGGTACGACTTATTCCAAATTTACATTATTATGTTGTGTTTGAGGTGTTTACCAAAGTGATATATGAGCATAAAAAGTATTCACATACCAAATTTACCCCAACCTTCATTTATAATAAATAAATGAAAAACTAATTTAAAAGATGGAATTACTCCCACAGATTTTGTAACGGAAGCCATTTTTCCGTTCCTAACGGAAAGCATCTCAACCTTCTTTTAATTTTAATAACTTCTAATCTCAGTCGTCTATCTGTTGGACATGTACAGAAGGGAGAAAAAAGGAAATTAAAGCTCCACGAATGTGTGTATGCAGTTTTTGTCAGATTCGATGGTCTCTTCTCTTCTGTCTGACTGACTACACCGGATCGGATATTTGACCTTTCTTTGACCAATGATCTGAGTCGTCGATCTAAACCTGTTACCGCCCCCAACCTCCTAACACCGTCATCTTTCAAAATCTAAAGTTTATTTTGGAAACAATAAACGGAGTTATTGGAGTCGATTTTACATATTCATTAACCGTGTTTTTATGTATCCACGATAATTTATAAACGTTTCCACGGATGATTAGAAACATGTACACAACCTCCTATAATCGTTTCCATCACTATTTTAAAATAAGGTGACACTAACTGTTATATATCGTTTTCTTTGGCCGTTATTATCGCACATTGTGTATAAGAATATATTTTTCTTTACCATTTATCAGTTTTTAGAGATTGAGTGATTGATAAACCTAAAATTTATTTTGGAAACAATAAACTGAGTTATTGGAGTCGATTTTACATATTCATTAACCTTGGTTTTTATGTATCCACGATAATTTATAAACGTTTCCACGGATTATTAGAAATATGTACACAACCTCCTATATTCGTTTCCATCACTAATTTTTTAAAAAGTGACACTAACTGTTATATATCATTTTCTTAGGCTAATCATATCCCACAATGTGTATAAGAATATATTTTTCTTTACCATTTATTAGTTTTCAAAGCTTAAGTGAATGATAAATCAGAGGGTTATTTTGGAAACAATAAACTGAGTTATTGGAGTCGATTTTACGTATTCATTAACTTTGGTTTTTATCTATCCATGATAATTTATAAACGTTTCCACGGATGATTAGAAACATGTACACAACCTCCTATAATCGTTTCCATCACTTTTAAAAAATTGTGACACTTACTGTTATATATGGTTTCCTTTGGTCGTTCTTATCACACATTGTGTATAAGAATATATTTTTCTTTACCATTTATCAGTTTTTAAAGCTTGAGTGATTGATAAACTTGAAGTTTATTTTGGAAACAATAAACTGAGTTATTGGAGTCGATTTTAAGTATTTATTAACCTTGGTTTTTATGTATCTACGATAATTTATAAACGTTTCCACTGATGATTATAAACATGTACATAACCTCATATAATTGTTTCCATCACTATTTTTAAACAGATGACACTAACTGTTATACATATTTTCATTTGATCATTTTATTCTTACCATTTATTAGTTTATAGAGGTTGACTAATTGATAAACCTGATGGTTATAAACGTTTGAAAACGATAAACTGAATAGTTTGAGACGTTTTATGTAGTTGTTAACCTTGGTTCTTACGTATTTACGATAATTTATATACGTTTCCACTCATGATTAGAAACATGTACACAACATTCTATAATCGTATCCATCTTTACTTTAAAAAAGATGATACTAACTATATCATTCATTTGGGCGTTCTTATCGGGTCATAATGTATATGATCAATCATGGTGTATACTAATTTTTTCACATATATTAAAAATGCATTATATTAGTAAATAATAGCTTAGTATTTTTAAATTTGCAATTTTTTTAAAAAATAGTTGATGAAGACATGTATTTTGAATTAATATTACTATGTTATTTACATATATATAAACAAAAAATATTATAATATTTAAAATTATTATACAATAACCATATATATGTATATAGTCATATAAAAATTTGTATAATTAATAAATTATTCTATAATGGTTATAAGTATCTTTGTAAAATAAAAAAAAAACATAAACATATTGCCTTGTCTTTCTCTACCGTATAAACCAAAAAAGAAAAAAAAATCCATCGACTACATCCTACTCTACTGTATACAAAGTATTTCTCATGTATACACAAAAGAAAAAAATAAATAAAACTTTCCGTCGCCAAATCTTCACCCGTATAAAATACTTCCCACTTTCAGACCGAAATAATTTTTCTATTGCGTGATTGCCTCTCCCGCGGAACCAAATTGGAGTACACATTGGAAAAGACGTGATTGCCATTTACTTTTGTTCTTCATGGATCCGATCAAAGACTACTTGGTTGATTACACATGTGCGATGCGGCTTCAGTTGCAAATTTCAATGTTTAATTTGCA